>JANHZU010009323.1:13113-28895 GCA_032468055.1 Acrochordus granulatus | reverse complement strand
CTTCCTTCCTTCCTTCCTTCCTTCCTTCCTTCCTTCCTTCCTTCCTTCCTTCCTTCCTTCCTTCCTTCCTTCCACTCTCAGACATAGGAAGTAGAAGGAACATGGGTGTTTATTGCTGGATGCAACAGAACTAGGAGATGGGGAACTATGGGGAATTGTATTTGAATCCTTGGCAGCCTTTATGAAATTTCTAGGCCACAGATTGTGCACCCAGGCTAGATAAGGAGTTGTAATAATTCTTTGGGGTTTCAAAACCATAGATCTTTTACATCTCTTTCTGTCTGATTCTTTGGACTTGGAGAGTTTTGCATACAAACTATGCTTTCTGCTACTCAACTAACATTCTTCTGTACTCTTCCCAGGGAAGGAAGAACTGCTTCAAAAGGGAACTGGAAGAATCTTTGAAGTCATGGCAAGGCAAGACTTGTGGTCTTGACTCACTGTGAAGCTCCTAAATCAAGACCAGCCAGAAAGTGTTTGATCCCTTACGAACATTGATGCTTTCTCGTCAAATATTGAACTTTTCTTGGTTTTAGGAAATATTGATATAGCATTGTAGAATACTATTCTTTCTTTTCTTTCTGCCTCTCTAACCCCTCCCACTCTTCAGTGTTGTGCCAGACTCTGTTATCTTGCTTCATTTACTTCTCTGATAGTATCATCCAATTAATCTCCTTAGGACATTGGTTTCATACCAATAAGCTTACAAAGAAAACCTTTCTAAACTGCTTGTGCAGCGACTATCCATTCTGTCTATCCTTTCCAAACAATATAATGATGTTGTATTTCCCACCTCTGCTGACTCATTTGAAATCTCTCTTGTATGCTGATCAGGAGAAGCAATCATTCAGGTCATTTGATTTTAATGTGCACTTCAAAATATTGTTAACCTTTCAGCATCCGTTGACTGCATTCCTTTATTACAGCTCAAATTGGCTGTACAAGGGGCAGAAAGAAAAGCATGGACATTTTGCATAGAAAGAGCCCATGTGTAAACAGGCAGATGGAATTGAGTTTCAACTTCTGTTTTATAAATACTTCAATAAATCCTTGCTCTGCTCTCCATTCTATGGCATCATCATTGGAGTGGGCCAAGATTGTGTACTGTTATGACCTTAAAGCAACTGAAACTATGGCATTAGGATTATGTCATGCATACTCTGTGAGGATAAATAATTCAGGACAAATGACATTGCAAATATGATTTTATAGCTAATCAAATATTTTTAAAAATCAGAAAAGTTTTCAAGTAAAGATTGGTAAGTGGAATGGAACCATATCCATTGTGGATATTTTCTTTTCTAATTGGTCTTCTTTTTGAAATAAATGAGACATTAAAGCACAATTAGGGTATGTCAGTTGTCTATATATTTTTATACTGTACTATTTTCATTTTTTTAAAAAATCACCCCTTTTGTGAATATGTAGGACAAACAAGAGTGCAATTTAAATAAATCAATCTCCCTTCCATACAGCAAGAATTTATCTTATTATACGTCTTTAATTTAAAGTAAATTTTAATTAAGTGCAATTAATGATTTAAGATTAATTATGTTAGCTTTAATTAAATCAATTAAATTAAGAAATTTGACCGACTATGTGTAACTTACTGTGTATAACATCTATATGCAAACTCGGTATGTCTCTAAGCCTAAAAAAACTGGGAAAAATGGGATGGAGGTCATTGAATGGCAGAGTCAAGAACACAGAAGATTGTTTCAGTACAATGGTGGAATTAGTCAAGAAAGACAGTCAAGGTTTCCAAGAACAGATGAAATCACACTTAATATAATTCCTACTCTTCTCGAATTTTAAAAGCAAGTGACAAGTGTTGCTTCCCATGAGCCTTTGATCTGAGCTGAATGGGGGCATTATTATGTTTTTTATTTTTAAGATTTCTGATGATCTGTTGTCTAATTGTATTAGTTTAATTATATTGTTGCATCGATGCTGTTTTTGCTTTTTGCCATCAAGAATTCTTCAGGAATGAGGAGTGAAATACTCACAAAATTAAGCAAACAGATGAATGAAAAATAATTCCAGAAAAACAATTGAACTGATGCATTCTGTAAAACAGAGAGAGAGTGACAGAGACAGAGAGAAAGAGAGAGTGACAATTGAAGGAAATTTAACAACAAATAAGCAATGGGGAAGAAAATAGAAGATAAAAGAAGAGAAAGCTATTCAACTAAATAATGAAGTCTTGTTGGGATATTATGCCAGAATGAGGTGCCTCTTTCATTGGTTTTGTATAATATACCAGATTAAATTAAAATAAGATTGTACGGCTCATAGTGGGAAATCCAGTCATTTTCTGAGCATGTTGGAACATCATTTAATCTATAACTGGGTTGACATAACAGCATTTTGTGTTTTGTTAACTAAGTTAGCAGTTAGTATGTTGTGAACCCAGCTTCTGAATTGTAGACTTTGGGATGAATGTTGAATCAGAGACAAACCTTATCCAATGTCTCCCCTGGACCAGTTACCTTATACTCTAAGTCTCTGCATTATCACATAAGTGTTCCACCATAGGTACATATGAGAAGAAGATAACTACTGAGTTTATATCAAAAGATATAATAATAGTCAGAGCAACTTCAAACATACTCATAATTAACTACACATTATAAACCTATAAAATCTATTATAATCCTACATGAGACTGAAATCACCAAAGGTTAGATGGTAGGTTAATGACTGAGCAACAGTATGAAAATCCAGATTTTTTGGAATGAAGTCCAACACACTACAGTATTTGTTCAGTCATCTCAGCTCTTCTCCCCCCATTCTGTATCTTTCTGTCTTCACTGATGACTATGCTCAGATATTTTAATTTATTTTAAAGCTAATTTATTCAATTTAGGTGCCACCTGACTTCAGGTAACTCTGGGTAGCTCATGATATAACAAAAAAACACAATATGAATAATAAAAACAAAATAAAGAATATGAAAAATATGAATAAAAAAATAAAGAAAAAGAACAAGATGACAGTCCAATCTACAACAACACAAAACATCTAACAAGGATATACATTTTGGATATAAAACAACATACTTAGTATGATTATAATTCACCATGGCACTCATAATTAGTCTTGGGCACTCTCCTCATTGTGTTTCAGCACAAACTCCAACAGCTGGGATCTAGCCCATAAAAACTATGCTATGTTTCTAAACATTCTACTATGCATTGAGATAAATTGATAGACATCAAAATGATACATGGAGGCTGAAATACTTTTAGATCCTCTTCACAATGAACATAAATTCAATGAACATTTGGTGAGATGGTCACAACACATCACTTTGGCAAGGAATGAACATCAGGGAATCAGGTTTCACCAAACAAAGAAATAGGGGTAAGGAGGAAGAAAAAATTAAATTGGGAAATCATAACAAGGAACGTATTTATTGCATGTGGTATTATGTCAATTGTTTAATATGTAATATTAATATTACATGAATTAATATTAATTTAATAAATGTGATGCCAGAAAAGCAAACAAATGGATCATAGGATAAATCTCACTCAAAGCACTAATGACTAGACCCTGCTATCATATTTTGGACATATCATTCAGAGACACAGGTTTCTTGAAAAACTAGGAAAAAGTTGAAGGAAAGAGTAGGATGACTAGTAGCATGGTAGATAAAGTTGATTACAACAGCAGTGAATGATCACTGAGAAACCTAAAGCTAAACCATGTTAGAAAGAATCTACCTATTCATTGCTAAGAAATGACAATAACTTGATGGTACTTAATCAATTGATCAATGATGCTAATTATGACACTGGAAGGACAATAGTATTGATTATTAAATAAAAAGATATTTCTAGTTCACATTGCTGTAAATTTGAACACATCAAAGTCCTTCTGGATTAAGTTGGAATTCATTTAACTTTCTTGATACACAGTTTATGCTTCTGTACAGGAACAATTCCTTCAAATTTTTGCTGATAGATTTTGGTATTATAGTGTTGTTGGGGAGTATAGATCACCCAGGCTGATCTGCTGTTTAGATGTTCACCTGAATTCAAACTCTTGGTGAATCACCATTGTATCTTTGTTATTCCATAGATTGCTTCCCTGTATCTGCCTTAATTGTGTGTATCCTGGCTCTCATTGTTTGTCAGGTTTTTGCTGAATTAGAATACTTGGCCAGTATTGAGGCAGAATCAAAGAAAAGAAATCTAAGTTGACCAATATCTGTATCAGCCTTTATCCTTGCTTTTGTGGAATTCTAAGAGTTAGGAATTTCACCTAGGTTGATAGATTCAGGAATCCTAAATTGAGGAATGCTGGTCTAATTCAGTGGAAACCATTCAATCAATGTGTCATGTGTTTGGGAATATAAAAGCAGGGTATAGGAGGAATAACTGAGGCCAAGTTAGGTGGTCAAGTCAGAAGCCAGATACGTTGACCCCACTTTCAAATGTAGTTCTATTCCATCCTTGGGTACAGCTAGATAAACTTTCAAAATAAAACATGTAGGTTAGGCAAATTCCTAAACAACTTGCAAACTAAAAGAAAAAAAACTGTAGAATGACTGTCTGTAACACTCCATGATGGCTTCTTTCCTGATATTCATGCTTCAGACAGCATCTGGAATTCAACTTCTTCAGACCACATCAAATGGTTTTCCAAACTTCGCTACACAATGCTTTAAAAACAAGCATTTCCCATGAAAGCCTAGGACTTGCAGATGAGCTGTTGAGTTATAAAATTGTATTTGATCTCCCACAAAATTATTGTCAGTGAAGATGATCTCCAACTGAGGATTCAAGGTTAAGTTGCATCTGTTTTCTGTTCCATACAAAAAAAGTATACATATATCACAAGCCAAAAGGAATGGTGATGGCCCCTGAGGAAATTACATTTCTTCAGGGATCACTGGATTCTTTTCTCCAGTGCTCATCAGCATTTGCGTGGCTTACGATGTCCACTCCAGTGCTTACACTTCCAGTGTATGTCTCTTCTTCAGTTAAACAGAGTCGCCACATTTTTCTTGAATCCCAGCATATGCCTGCTATTAAGGCTATTTTTTCAGGCAGACCAAAATGCTGTCTCCTTTGGGACATAAAAACAGGCTACTCTGCATAAAACTTCCATGAAGTTTTTGCATGTGAGATACTTTTCAGCCCGCCCTTCTAGTTCCACCGGGTTTTTTATTTTTATTTTAATGTTCTAAATTGATGTTTTTAATGTGTGTTTCTTGTTAGCCACCAAGAGTCTTTGGATTTCAGCGGCATAGAAATTTAACAAATAAATAAAATGACACCATTTTTGAACCCATTAATAGCCATCCTCACCCCCTTTTTATATATGAAATCCTTTTAGCCCACCTCGCTAGTCTGCCAGGTTTTTTATTTGTTTTAAGAGGTTGGTTTTAATGGGTTTTTTATTTTTGTGTTTTTAATTATATTTTATTGTTGTTAGCCGCCGAGAGTCTTCGGATTTCAGCGGCATACTAATTTAATAAATGAATAAATAAATTCAAATTTTTGCAATACACTTCTTTGGCCAGAGTCTGACATCCAGTGCTAAGCTTGAAACTGATAAAAGATCTTTCAGAGTCTGGCTATTTTGAATTTACAGTTTAAAAATCCTAGGAATCCTGTTTTTGTTCCAATTGCCAGTTAAAATTATTCAAATTATTCATCCACCTGAGTGGAAGTACTCTGGACACTGAGCTACTTATCAGAGAAATGGTAGGATACTTTACATCCATTTGTCATAGAACACATTAATTTGGATTTCTGTACTGAGTACTGGGTAGGTCTAGACTGCTCTTCAAATTCTATGATTGTATAATATTCCTGAATAAACCCCTGCCCAGCCTCTTATATGATATAGCACCACCCCAAATCAATCTACTTGATCAATGAATAAGACCTATACGACCAAAGAAACATTTTTCTCCTTTAGAGTTTGCTGCCAGAGGCCAAGATGGTATAATGATACAGCATTAGAGAAGTATGTTTACTAGATTTTTAATGGAAGGGTTTCAACAATGGCTTAGAAATTAATTAAAAACAATTTTGCAGATAAATTTAGCACAAAATTCACAAGGGATGCTATAGAAAATGGAGATGGGAAGAGAAGCATGTACCAGTTCTTCATAGTATAAGGTCTTGAATTGACCAACTGATTTTTTTAGGGATAAAGTTAGTGTCAACTTTACAAGGTAGAGCATACTAAGAAACCAGTGTGAAGTCAGGACTAATTTTATAGTAACAGCTAAAGTAACGGAATTTACAACGTGCTTCCTCCTTCTTTCCTTTGTCTTTGTATCAGCTGAGGAAGGGCTTGTCAGAGACGTTTTTCTCAAATTATTTTCTTCACCTGGGTTCAAATCTGCTTATTTGATAGCATTGATAATGTTATTCCCTTCTGTCCTTCAGTGCCATTCCTTATGCCCTCTACAGTTGTTCACAGCTGCAAAACTTTATAATAAACCCTTAAGCTTAGCTTGTTGCTAGTACAGAAATTTAAGTTAACCCTCACAAATGCCTTTATTAACACATTCAAGCACAGGAAAGGCTTTTTTTAGAATGAATTCCTTGAGGAATTCATTCTATAAGTTCTTAGCATAAAGAGTAGAAATGGACATAAAAATAAATCAAAGAATCATAGTTTCTGCTCTCCTAATCTGTTGGAGGAAGTCCTGTTTCTCGTCTCTTCTTTCATTACACTCTAATGAAATAGCACCTGGATGACTTTATTAGACATATATTAAGTTTGAGGAAGCTGGTTTCTCAAGAGGGCTACAAATATAGATAGCATAGAAGTGCAGACCTCAGTGACCATAACTGACTTTTGAATGTGGGTTTTCCGTTACAAATTGTGAGGGAAAAACCCTTTAAATACAAATACTGTAAGATATACAGTATCTATATAGATAGATCTATATAGAGATAGTTTATATGCATGGGTATTTCTTTGGATCTATGTACAAATTTAAAACATAGAGAAAGAAATCCAAGAAATACAAGTTACTGGCTATAATTCTTAAACAATGCAGAAATATTAAAATTCAAAGGACTGAACTAGCAAACTAATCTTGCCTTGGATGACTGCAGCATTTTTGTGTAAACAATGCAATGGGAAATACTGTATTTCCAATTCCATCCTCATTAGCTTTAGATAAATATTGCCATCATTCAGCAGTTGCTTTGAGTAACAATTGCCATTCTTCAGCAGCCTGAGAGTTGCAAATCATACTTAATAAATTGACTGAGCAGGGTGTGACTGACATTGATTCTAATGGGGCTGTGTGCGTGACACTCCAAATGTTTGCTTTATTTTCATTTGGCATAAATGATGAAGAAAGATGAAAAATTGCATTTCTGAGGTTTTGCTGGTATCTAGATAATAAGTTTCTCTTCTCCTTAATACAATGTCATGGTGCCACAATGCAAATAAAATTGGTGCTGTTGGTACTAAGTATTCATATCATGAAGATATATAAAAAAGAGAACAGTTATTCCTTTCCTTTCAAGATCCTTTATCCTCTTCTCTTGAGAAGTGTCATAAAATATTGGGGAGATAAGCATCTCCTTTGGTCTCTATTGCTAGTGCTATGCTGACTGTAGACAAATTAAACTATCAGCCATGGGAATATATAAAACCTCCCTACTCTTAAGCAATGTGTATCCAAATACATCATACTGATGATCAAAAGCAAAGGAGGACACAATTATACTAATATACATGTTATAAGCCTCTTCAAAATGTGTGTGATAACAGAAAGAGTGCTAAATAGACCCAACAAATTCTTAATATATGGATTTTATTAATGATTTGTAACAATAAATATGCAGATCTCCATGCTCTAGAAAATTGCAGACTATTAGGAAACTTTAATCCTCTGCAGGGGGACACTGAGTGCAATTGAAATTTTTAGAATATGTTCTGTCCTCTCACACAAAATACTATGGAGGGTCTTGACCATTCCCCAAATGGTTGTCATGAAAGATGTAGTTAGAGAAAAAGCAGCTAATGTATCAGAAATATAACATTAAACTGCATTTTGCTTTGGCTTCTAGCTCCACAGAATATTGTTACCAATATAAAGTACTTCACTGTTGTGGTTTTTAACATACTGCTAATAAAACATTGGGCTATATTCTCATACTATTCTTAATTTCTAAGAATGTCTATGGTTTCTTCAATGCAGACTTGTAAATAAATTATATTTAATTTATTTAATATATTTATATTTTATAAATAAATTATATTGTAAACATGTACCCTATCTTTTTTAATTAAAAAAAATCCTATTTTAAGTAATAATACCAAAAGGGGCAAGGAGCCAGGTGATGCCAGATTAGTGCCCAGAGGTACCATATTGACAAATGAATCTTACATGAGCTTCCAAAATTTAATGAGATTAAAAGAATTGTCATGTAATTGGTCATTCTCTGAATATCCAAACACAATGGAACATCTTGCCCCTCGAGCTGAGGGCTGTCCCCTCCCTTATGGCCTTCTGGAAGGGCCTTAAGACCTGGCTCTGTGAGATGGCCTGGGGCTCCAGGGGGAGGCTCATCATGGAGGTGGCTGGTTGATTACTAGCCATCCTCACCCCCCTTTTTATATATGAAATATTTTTAGCCCACCTCTTTAGTCTGCTGGGTTTTTTATTTTTATTTAATGTTTTATTTTTAATGTTTTTAACAATTGTTTTTTTTGTTTGCCGCTGACAGTCTCCGGATTTCGGCGGCATATAAATTAAATAAATAAATTGATCAATAAAGGAAAAAATATTTCCTTTATTTTATAATCTAATTTATTTTGCTTTTAATAGAATTCTGATTGTAAAATGATTGATGGAAGGAGAATGCAAAAGTCATATTTATGAAATGCACTGTTTATTTGGCTAATAAAGCAATGACACAGAATTTGGATTTACTGGAGTCCAGTGATTGTCAGTGGAAACGGAATAGTTATAATTACATAACTAACTAATTAATAGCTGTTAAAAAGGTAACTTCAGCACGTAAGTCTGAATATAATGCTAAATTAATTATGAATAGAAGCTTTCTATCTCAAAAGACTGCAGCATACAAGGAAATTTAAGAGTCTTAATTTTGATTAGTATTTAAATCACAGAATACTGGGAAATACTATGGTTGTTTTTCAAACACAGCTAAATTAATGTTAATTCAATAAAGCTTCTTCCTTTAAAAACTTAGATTTTTTTTGGTCTATTGGATGGAAAATGTACTCTTTCACAGTCTTACCATGGGTTAATTCTTAAGTTTTTGTACTTGAAAGGAGGATGAACTTCCATGAACTCAAAATGTTTTATGCTAAGATGATATGTCAGGTGTTAGAGCTGGGATATAGAGCTGGGATCTGGAGGTGGGATAAGAAAGTCGTTGTCTGGTTGAAAATATCCAGAAAAGTTTCAAACAATATTCTGAGTACCTAGGGCATTCCTGTTGCCAATTTTAGGATGGAAATGGGATTATCCATAATTTATATTAGAATTCATAATACCAATAAGGTAGTATAAGAAATTAAAAATCCTCCAAAAACCCCAAATATTGTTTTTTGCATTATGAATCAAACTGCTGTCTCCTATTTTATAACTATATTCCCTGCCCTCTTTAGGGGAACTTTGTTCTTGGAGAAGTGAAAAAATTGGAGATGAACTTTCCTAATGAGATGCCTGTAGAAATGCTACTATGACAGATTCTTTAAAGTACACCATTGCTACCACTGTTGTAAAAAATACAGAAGCCTCTCCCACATGTCAACATCACTAACACTTCACTTGGGAAAGCTTTTACATTCTCTGCTTTGAGACCATGTCTACCATATTCCTTAAAGGGAGATTTTATAAATGTCCAGTGAAATAGTGCTTCTGCCCTTGCAATGTTGGCCAAACGGATTATATCATCCATTACATCTGCTACTTACCATGTGCATGATACCAGCCCTATGAAATAGTCCAGTTAAGAAGCACAATCAAGAGTGCCAGCTCTGTCTTTATTGTGAAGTTACATTAACAGAAACTTATAAGACAAAGTATTTTTCCCTTACTTTCCAGAAAACTAGGGAGCGTCCCTTCTGAAATGTTCATACCCCTTCCTCCTTCTGTAAGTTGAGAAAACTGTTACATGCTGGATGTCCACTCTGCAGCTTTCTCTGCTGTCTCCCAAGATCATTCCCATATACCAGTACATATGAACATATTAAGGGGAAACTACTAATGGTAAATAAACTTAAGGAGTCAGTTGCTGAATAACTGAGCTGTCTCTTACAGTGATTCTGTTAGTTGTCATGTTTTTTCCCTTGCCACGCTTTCTTGTAAATTTATAAACTCTTTTAACTCTTAATTTTTGCACAGTCCATGTTGATTGAAGTCCCCTATATGCCTTTCCCCCCCTCTGTTCTCTTTTTTATTATTACTGATTTTCATTTAAAAAAATCTAGTTATAACCTGAGGCCACAACAGTAAACTGACTGACTTATTGACACTCTCAGCCTGATTGACACTCTCAGCTTACAGGGTTGGAGTCTTACCTAGAAAGTTAAAAAACATTCTGGAAGAGATAATGGAAAACCAGTATCATTGCAAAAAAGACTGAAAATGTTTTAAAAGTCTTGAATCATTAACTTCAGTTTACCTTTACTCTCTAATTAGCTTAGTTAATTCTGCTAGTAGGAGGAGCTCTTACTTCATGTCAATGTCTAGAGCACTCACTGTACTTTTTAGGAGTACTTGATTGATTGAACTATACAAGGCCAAGGGCACATGGTGTTGATTTTAATTTAGAATGTGATATAAGCAAAGCCCTTACTAAGCAAGCTCCATTAGCTGTTCCCTGTAGCTGCTTAAGAGCATTTATATTGTACAAAAATGTTATTAATTGTAGTAGTATGTCTTTGTTACTAAAATATGGCTCATTATTCCTAAATAATATATATAGCATTTATGAAGCTGAATATATTATAAGGAAAGACAGCAAGTTAAATATTTCACATTTGAATTATTGCATTTTAATCTGCTCAAGAAGTGAAGTTAGAAGGCAAACTACAAGGTGATTCAAAACAGAAAAAAATAAACATCCTGCATTTCATGTTGGAAAGAGGGAAAAGAACCAGGGTTATAGCAAGAAGAAAGCACATCTATTTGCTACAAAGATCTCCAGTCCTCCTGACTTTGATGAAACAAGTGGCTGGAAGGACAGTTGGCAATGTGCACTGCTTCCTGAGCTGGTTTCAATAGTAACAATTTACATAAAATGTTTGAGAGCAAAAGCTCCTTCCTCCACCATTCTTGGCTGGCCTTTGCATTTTTTTCAAGTAAAACCACTCTATTATATTTAGAATTTGTCTAATACTAAGATGGAAAACATCTGACCTGTTGTTCTCATCCCTCTAATACTTCCAGAGCATTCACGTCCCTTCAGTTTTTTTTTTTTTATTTAAGCACTTTATACAATGTTGGAACTTTCTAGTATTGATCCCAACCCCCTCTGGAACGGGCATGCTCCTCATCCTTGTTTACTGTCTCCTCTAGAGAATTTTCTGACTGTTGCAACAGGAAATGGAGCATGAAAAGAAAGACAGTCCAAAGATTTACCTCATCAGGTTAAAACACCAAACAAATTCTAGCATTCATGGTACTTTCAAAACACTTTCCATGAAACTAAAAGCAGTTTCAAATTGTATAGCCGCTTATCACAATATATGATCTTTCCCCAATTCTTTTTGTTTGATAATGGAGTACACATAAGTCCTGGAGAATGGGGAGTGTACTGGAGACTGACAAAACCAGAGGAAAGAAAGCCGATGATCCACATTATATCCAGAGGCACAACGATTAATGAGATACTATAACTTGCTTTCCTTACAAATGCTTTGAGTGGGGAACAGCATTTGCAGCTCCCCAAGGAATTCTGCTCTAATTCTAGTTACCATCAACATCAAGAGGCAAGGATAGTGGGTATTTTTTGTACATAGGAAGTACAGGCAGGAAGCAGAGCCAGAAGGAGTGAAACAAGGCATCAGCTTAGAATCCTTATGTAGACATAACAGAGCGAAGTTCAATTTTGTTAGCTCTTATCTCGTTTCTCACAGGTGAAAACCCCAGTCTAAGAAGATTTTTGTACATAGACTTCTATCAATAAATTAGTTGTTTAGTACCTTAGTGTGAGGACCTGGCTGCTTTTAAAACTGAAGTTTTAAACAAACTTGCCTGATAAAATATCTTCACAAAATATAGGGGGATTTACTCCCAATTAAACATATACATGTAGCTGCCTTGGAAAAAAATAAATTGGAGTAAGCAAAGTTTTGAAATCTATTAATACTGCTTTGCCTCTAATAATTTGTCAGTCTTAACAAAAGTGCTGAAAACAAGCCGTGTTGAAAAGTAAACATATTAAAGTACAGTTTTAAATGTTTTTAAAAACCTTTTGACTAAAGTGAAGCTTTATGTATAACTCTCTGCCTCAGTACATGCATATAAACAACATCCATCCATCCGTCAGCATAAAATTCTGCTAAATAGAATGACTAAATGAGTCATCACAGCTTAATCATTAGGTATAGAATTTAGCTATCGCCTAATATCAATTCAAATATCATTTTCTCTTCAAAGAAAATGATATTCAATTGATAGCCAAGTAATTCTCAACAATCAAGCCACCTTTGTATGAACATATGCACATGTAAATTGTCCTTCTAAAATCAAGTTTCTATCTTTGCAAAATATCTTTTGATTCTAAGACATGTAATAGATACAAATCTGATGTTAATTTGGAGGATATAAACTGATATCACCAATGAAAATTGTTGATACTCTTATCTTTTTCAACATGGAGATTGCTTAAGAGAAGTTCGCTTATGGAAAATTTAGGATGCTGAAAATATTACTCTATTGAGATATACCTCAACTTACCAGAACAGTTTGGTATAATAGTATATTATTATATAATATATGTAACTGGTAAGCCTTCAGAATATATGTCTATGTCTATAAGTGTACAGGATAGTCCTCACCATTCGTTCAGTAACCATTTGAAGTTATGATGGTGCTGAACATAGAGACTTAGGACCTATGCTCAAAATTACTGGTATTGGAGTGCCCCTACCATCCTTGTCATGTTTCTGGGACTATTTGCCACCTTGCTTTGCAGAGATGGAGGTAAATGAGTGGGAAGAGTTGAAGGCAGTCCCCTAACTTTCTGAGGTCGAGACTAGGCAGGACCAAGCCTGGGATGGCTTGTATTGAAATAGATATTCATTTAGCAACCTATGATTCATGGTTAATGATTGCAATTGGGACTGCTAGGATTGCGATTGCTAAGTGATGTGGTCATAAGTCATCTTATGGAAAATCGAGTCCCAATTGTGGTCATAAATCAAGGATTACCTGTACATACTGTTTCTTTCTCTAGTCAGTTTAAAACAGGGAAACTTAGAGGATAGTACATATTTATAAAATGATTTGCATGCAGTTTAAACTGATTCAATTGTTCAGTTCCTATTGTTCAATAAAAAAGTAAACAAAGGGGAAAACTGGCAGTGGAAATTAACATAAATTTACTTAGAACCAATGTCTGCGTTAACACAAAATAAATGACCCAGTTTGCTTCTCTTCCAGAGTAAAGATTTAATTCCCATGGATTGAGTGAGTGATCGTTTATACCATGTTCAGAGAAAGAGTGTTTTAGTCCTTGAATTATGACTGGTCAGTTAATGTCCATTCAAAATTATAATGGCTTGGATAACGTATTTTATAGCCCATTAAGCACTCTGGCTATAATAAAATGTTGTGCCACCCTCCTGCCCACAGTCATATGACTGCATTTTGAATGGCAATCAAAATGGCAACCAGCTTGCCTTTATGCAATGTTGCACAACAAGATGACCATGTTTGTAACCTTTTTTCTGATTTGGTAGAATGGATTCACAGTTACAATCATTATATTTGCTTAATGACACTGGATTCATTTATAGACCAAAGTGATTGACTTAACAATTGCTGTAAGAAATGTTGTAAAGTCGGGTCTGGTCTGTTAGGTGTGTTGACTTATGACTGTAACAAGTTACGATTGGAAATCTAGTCCCAGTTACAATTGCAAGTTGACGAGTACCTATAAATGTAAGCATTGGTTGCAAAGTGGACCAATGACTCTCTCTCAGGGTTGTTATTGTGGGGAAAATAAGAAGAGGAGGGAATATTAGGCATGTTTACCACCTTGAATTAGTTATAAAAATAATAAAGGCGGAATAAAAATCTAAAAAAATGGAAATAACAGAGCCACAATATTACACAGAGGGTAAAATATAAATGTATTTAATAATAGCTGTAAAGAATATCAGAAGTCACTTTATATTTTTTTCATTCTAATTTACTTTATCCTGTTGTTTACTTTAAAAAAATGTATTATTTTTATTCCATAAAAAGTTTCTTCAATAAAAATTAATAATAAATAATATCCCAGTGAGTACTACCTTGATGTGGTTGCGGGACTTGTGCGCTCTGAGGAAGATGAGAGCTATGCTAATAATTCAATCATACTGGACAGGTCACATCAGAGATGTCAGACCAAGAGTGTCTCTCCCATAAAAAATATTGTGAGATGTACAGTACAGAAACCCATACTGGCTCACTTGTTGCCTGGGTCAACAAGGATCATGCTGGCGTTCCTGGACATCTGGTGAAAAATGGGCTACAAGACTTAGGACTATTGGCTGAACAACCAGGGTCAGAACCTGCAGAATTACTGGAAGAAAAGGTTTTACCTGTGACAAATAGACAAACAGCTTGCATCCTGCAACAATACATAATAAAATAAAATAACACCTTCAAAGAAGAACATCTGCCTGTCCCAGGTCCTTGGGAAGGACTTGATAGGTGGATAAAAATGCCAAATCCAATAAATCTGGATAACTTTGTGACGAAGTATAATAAATAATAAGAAGTAACAAAGAGTACTGGAAAGACCATACTGGCTGACAAGAAAGACCAAATGAAGAACAGAAAACAGACATGTCAAGGCAAAATATTACATGGCCAGTATATTAAAAAATAGCATAAGGTAGATAAGAATAAAACTTGGCAATGGTTAAGAGCAGGAAGGTTGAAGAAAGGTTTAAGAAAGAAACACATGCTAATTCTGGCTGCAGAAGATCAAACCTGAATAACAGCAGACAAAAAATGCTACCTCTGGAAAGAGGCTGATGAAACAGTGGACCACTTAGTTGCTGCAAGAACCACAGACTGACAACAACAACAGTATGACAAAGTAGCAACAATGGTGTACTGGAAGATCTGCAGGAAATACCATTTGCCTGCCAGCATGAACTGATGGGACTACGAAATAGACAAAGTAATTGAAAATGAAGAACTTAAATGGTATGGGACTTTAGAATTCAAATAGGCAAGAACCTACCACAAAACACATTGGACTTAACAACTGTCAATAAGGAAGATAAAAAAGTCTGTTTAGTGGACATGTCAATATTCTATTTTGGATAGCAGAATACAAAGGAAAGAACTGGTGAAAATCACAAAATATGAAGATCTGCAAATAGAAGTAGAATTACTGTGGAAAAAAACAAAACTTGTGACAAATACTAAGAGGTACCTTGGGTGCCCCCCCAGTGAGGCACCACCTTGCTGTGGTTGGGAGGTTTGTGTGCTCTGAAGAAGATGAGAGCTCTGACAGAGGTTCAACTATACTGGACAGGCCTCATCAGAGGAGCCAGACAAAGAGTGTCTCCCACCTATAAAAATATGAGAAGTAAATTACAGA
>JANHZU010009322.1:0-10238 GCA_032468055.1 Acrochordus granulatus | reverse complement strand
TAGCTTTCCTCCCAAGGAGAAGCGTCTTTTGATTTCACGGTTGCAGCCACCATCTGCAGTGATCTTGGAGCCCAAAAAGGTGAAATCTGCCACTGCTTCCATTTCTTCCCCTTATACTTGCCTGGAAGTGATGGGGCCAGTTGCCATGATCTTAGTTTTTTTAATGTTGAGTTTCAAGCCAGGAAAAGGCAGAAAAAACAGCTTCCCTGGGTTAAAGTGGCAAGTGTTTAAGCACTGATTGAATACTGATTTTTGCCTGAAGAAGCCGTTTTGTTTTGAAAATTGTGTTTGTTTAAATTTTTTGTACATATTTCCTGCATTTCCTGTTTGAATCTTAATACAGAGACCAAAAAATAATTATGGAGGGTCATAAAAACTATGCTAAAACAAAGCGGGGGGTGGTCTAAGACTTTTGCGCAGTACTGTAGTTCAGTGTAATCCCTCAGTCACTGAGCAGGCAAGGGTGGGAATGGACCAGAGGTCAAGTTGCCAAGAGCTCTCACAAAGCTGTGTCATGGCAGTCAGTTTGTTTTCCTCTCCCCATGTAGGAATGACACAGCACTGAGTTGGTTCTGTGGCAGAGGGTCACGGCCCCCAGGAGGAACAAGTCCAGCTAGGGACTTTTCACTCAGAGCAAATTCTTCTGGATTTGTGAAACGGAGGATTGATTGAATCAGGGTGTGTGTCTGTATCTTGAGAGAAGGCAAGAATGAGAAGGCTCCAAATTCTTGGTCCAGTAGCAGTCAGTTGACTAGAGGCATGCTGCAGTAGTTGAAAACAAGCAAGCCACGCTTGCAGGAGGGGCCCTGCTGCTCTCTGGTCTCTGCTCCCAAAATTTGGGGGTCTCAGCCCGAGGCTGCTTTTGCCCTTTCCCCCTCTAGGGAGAGAGCAGGTGCTGTCTTCGCTAGAACGGCCACTTCCTGGCAGCTAATGCCTGTGGCTCGGTCAGTTGGAACTGGCTTCTTGCCAGCTGCTGTCTGCCCACCTGCCCTCCTCCTCCACCGAAGCATAGAAATGCTGGCTAATTCGGCAGTCTTGCAGCACCACGGCCAGTTCCCCAGTTACACTCTCTCCAGAGGGGCTTGAAGCGCCCTTCTGCTGTCCTTGGGGCAGGGAAGGAGGAAGATGGCAGGGTTTGAATAGCCCCGATTCCTCCCAGCACCACCCCATGTCCTTTGGCCAGCCTGCCTTGTGGTGATTCTGGTCAGGGTGGGTGGCTTCCGTCTCCTTGCCATTCTCCTCTGCAGAAACAATTTCCAGACTTCTGAAGCTACCCTAATAGTTTGGGTTTTAAGCCCTCCTGAAATAAACCTACAGAGGAAAATGTTTTTTCTCTCTAGATGATTTATGGAGGAAGGGAGGATATGCGTCACTTTCCTTTCAGTTTTTATCCCGAGCTGGCCAAGAGTTTACCCTCTGAAAAGGGGGACTTGGCTGCAGCTGCCCTTTAGCTAACAGTGCTTGGCTAATCTAGAGCAGCACGTCTTAGAGCTGGACAAACTGTGTAGCTGAAGTCATTTTCTCTCTGCCATGTTACAAAACTTTAAAGCAGGGGTGTCCAGCCTTAGCAACTTTTAAGATGGCAGCATGGCTGGCTGAGGAATTCCAGGAGTTGAAGTCTACACATCTTAAAAGTTGCCAAGGTTGGACACCCTTGCTTTAAATGGTATCTCCCTCTCTCTGTAGAAGCGCTAATAGGAACCAGGATCAAATGGAAGAGCCAACTTTCGTAGCTGGGGTGGGTGGTGCAGAGAGAACATTCCCTTTTCACAGACTGTTGATTCTTCACAAGCCTTTTGCCCTTTCTTCTCAAGCATCTGAGGCACTCTTCCTGGTCCATGGCCTTGCTGATGCCTCATGTGACACTTTCGTCTTTTTCTAGCTGGCAGCCAGAACGGCAAATTCCATTTGGTGATGTGCGGCTGCCCCCACCCACAGATTACAGTAAAGAGATTTCAGAAGGTGATGAGGTAGAGGTGAGTCCTTGGCCAGGAGGAAGGAAGGAGACCAGGGCATTGCTCGAGTGAGAGGGCTGGCTTGCTCAAACTTTTTCTGTGTTTTTAGGTTTATTCCCGAGCTAACGAGCATGAGCCCTGTGGCTGGTGGCTGGCCAGAGTCCGTATGATGAAAGGAGATGTAAGTCTTGGGGTGGCCCTCTCTCTTTAATCAAGCTGTGTCTGAGAAGATGGTGGGGCAAACCTCTAACAATAATAATTTGTAATTACAATAAAATCAACTTCTAGGAAAACTGCACAAACGCTTCCATGTAATTAATATTAGAAGATGGTGGCAGCTGACTGATCTTATGTGGTCTTAGAACAGTATTTCTCATCCTTGGCACTTGAAGATGGGTGGACTTCAACTCCCAGAATTCCCTAGCCAGCGCACACTTCAAACTGACAAGGTTGAGAAACCCTGTCTTAGAAGCTAAGGGCTAGGACTTAGGGCTAGGACTTGGAGACCATGAGGACTCACAGAACAGACTGTAGCAAGCCCTCCCTATATTGGGCAGGATTCCCTGTTTCAGGAAAGGTTTTGGGGAAGAAGGCTGTGAAACCCACAGCAAAATGGGTTGTTTCAGGAAATCCCCCACATCTCTGCGAAAGAATGCCGTTTTTCCCCTCTCCCTCCCTCTCCAGTTGCAATGTGCAGACAGACCTCCCGTGCGGTTTCTTTTATATCCTCTCCCTTTGGGTTTTCTCAGACGGCTCACTGGTGCATATTCTAGAGCCGTCTCTTCTCTGCCCATTTCTCAGAGGTTCTTTCTGACCTTGCCTTCCGTTTTAGTTTTATGTCATAGAATATGCAGCTTGTGATGCCATCTATAACGAAATTGTCACCTTGGAGCGATTGCGGCCTGTCAACCCCAGCAAGGTGGCCACCAAGTGCAGCTTCTTCAAATTTACCATCGCAGTACCGGAGGATCTCAAAGAGACGTGAGTGTCAACAGGAATTGCCGTTCCATCTCTCGGAGAATTGCAAATGGTCTGCCACATGCAGGCATTTTACACTTTGGTTCCCTCCATCAAAACCTGGGGCTGTGCTGCTTACAAAACGCCCCCAGCTGTCGACTCTCTCAGGAAGGAAAGTGGGAATTAGAAGTGAGAAAGAGGAAAGCATACCTCAGGGGCTTGGGCTGGTGGTGGTTCCCTCCCAGGTTGGCTCCTGGGGTTTAGGAGCAACAGCTGTTGCTGCTGCTGTTTCTTTCAACATGCTGGCTTTCCAAACTGTGGTAATGCCTTCTGTTTCTACTCTACAGCTGTTCAAATGAAAATGTGCACAAAGAATTCAAGAAGGCAGTGGGTGCAAACTGTATTTTCTTCAGTCCCACAAACAACGAACTCATCATCCTTGTAAGAAGCCATCACTGGGAGGCGGTGTCTGTGCGCGTGCATGTCTGTCAGTCTGTTTGTCCTCAGTGGGTATGCAGGGGCATTAGCAGTTCACAGAAGGGTCTGGCTGAAAGACATGGTGCCACATTGTTCCCATAAGAGAGAGAGAGCTCCAGTCTGGTGTAGTGGTGAAGGCACCAGACTGTAAACCAGGAAACGGTGAGTTCTAGTCCCACCTTAGGCACAGAAGCCAGCTGAGTGACTTTGGGCCAGTCACTCTTTCTTAACCCAACCCCCCTCACAGGGTGGTTGTGGGGAAAATAGGACAGGAAGGTGTGTCAAATATGTCTGCCAACTTGAGTTATTTGTAAAAGTAATAAAAGTGGGGTACAAGAAAGAAAGAAAAATGAGAGTTGCGAGTGTGTTGCAAAGCACAGCTCTGGGCTCCCCTCTAGTGGCCACATCTTGCAGGGCTGCTAGATGCAGAGATGACCTCTTCAAGGTTCCTAAAATCTCCTGGTTGCTCTTCCCCGCTTTGTGAGTGATGGTGAGGATCCCATATTTATTCAGATTCGAGTTTCCTGTCTGCACTGAGAACATCCTGGACAGTTTTCGACAGCAGTGCCTTTGCTTCAGCTAGACAGATCTGCTAAATATATTTAGCATAAACTTAATTAGACTCAAGAACAGTATTCTCTTGAACTCAGTTGATACTTTTACCCAGATAATCCAGTTGGTTACCTGTAGCTTTTTCAATCTGTGATGATATGTAGAGAGCCAACACTACAGTGGTGCTTCTATTTTAACCAGATCAGGGTTTTGTCTCTTTGGGTTGTGGAGAGCCGTTTTCCTCCTTGCAGACTGACCTGGGTGGGAGCTGGCATGATGCTGCTTTCTCTTGCTTTGAGTTAAACTTGCTTTTTCCCCTCTCTTTAGTCCACAAACGAGTCCACCATCAAGAGGGCGTCTCTGCTGGGCGACATGCATCTGCGCAGCATCCGAACGAAGCTGATGCTCATGTCCCGGAATGAGGAGGCTAACAAACATTTGGAGGTTAGGGGCAGGAGGAGGCTGGGGACTGGGGGAGAAAGCAGGCTGAGCAGCTAGAGCTGTGTCAGGGGGTCTTGGCCTGAAGCAGTGCTCCAGCTCACTTGAGGTGCCTGTATTTCATGCCAGAGGGGCTCCATGTTTTGTCCCGTATCTCTTAAGGGAGCCCCCAAGTCTTTTGACAGCTGGCACTCCTGCTTCTCAGTTGCTGGAGGAGGGTGAGAGGGAAAGGTGGGATTCAGACAATCATTGGAGGGCTGTTTCCCATCAAGCACCTTCTTCCTTCAGACGAGCAAGCAGTTGGCCTCAGCCTTCCAGGAGGAGTTCATAGTGCGTGAGGACCTCATGGGCCTGGCAATCGGCACCCATGGTGCCAACATCCAGCAGGCCCGCAAAGTGCTGGGAGTCACCGCCATCGAGCTAGATGAAGAGACTTGCACCTTCCGCATTTATGGGGAGGTGAGGAATCCACTCCTGGAATGTGGGTGGTGCGGCAGTCAGGGCATCTGGCACCCTCTCCCACAGAGCAGGCTTGGGCACTGCCTCTTGCCCATTTCTGGCTGATGATCAGAACCAGGATATCTCTGCTGGGGAACAAATACTGGGCGAGTCCCCTTAGTGTGAGTTGGAGGTAAATGGAAGATGCAATATCTAGACCTGGTTTGATAGCCATTTCAGTGTTGTGGTTTTCCTTTTTGAAAAACTATATGATTTGGAGCATTAATTGAAGTACTTGTTTAGCATTTGCCCATTGCTTCAGAAGGCAGCTGAAGAAAGGTCAGAGGGAAAGCAATGCAGAGGATGGCCTGCTGCTCCTTTAGTGAAGGGGTTGCTGAACTAGAGAGCTGGAAGCCTTTCTAACCTGACCAGCTTCTGGGCCAGTAACATGAGGGTGCCCAGTCTGCAGACTGTGCCAGTGGCATCTTAAGATGAACCATTTTGCCTTTCTGCTCTGTAGACCCCAGAAGCCTGCAAGCAGGCCAGGAGCTTCTTGGAATTCTCAGAGGATTCGGTCCAGGTCCCCCGGAATCTGGTTGGTGAGTCAAGCGAGTTCCCTCCTCTGTACAATCCTGCTGGGCCCTCCTTTTCACTGGTGCCTCCCTTTCTCTCCCCAGATACATTTGCTTTGCACTAACATGACTTAAGACACACAATCCATCCAGCTCTAAACACTCTGAAGAATTTATTTAATTGTATTTATGAACTACTTCAGCCAGTTGAGCCATAATCAGCCCAAGCCGTAGGCAGGCTGGAATAGGAAGGTCTCTGCAGCCTTGCATATATTTCTGATATTCCTAGTGTGGGGGTCACTACTGAGAAGGCCATTCCTGAAATTCCTCATTGCAACCAGGGAGCTCTCAGCAGGTCCCCTCTGGATACTCAGATGGCATCTAGGTTCAACATTAGCAAGCTGGTTCCTGATAAATGGGATTTGGAAGCTTCTTGGTAAGCAGTGCCACGACTGCAGCCCTAATGTTGCACTGCAGCTCTTCTCCCATAAAAGCTGTGTTTTGTTCCGTTTGCAGCTTCTGAGTCATCTTGAAAGATGGCCCAACGTAGAGCACATTCCAGCAGCCCAGCCCTCAACATAAAGGCAAGAATCCTGTTGCCAGGATTTGTTGGTCAAGATGTTTGCCACTAGGCCGTATAGAATAGCTTGGAAATACAAGTCTTTCAGCTGAATTTAACTTCCGGGAACATTATGGAGGCACTTCTGGGGTCCTTGTCTCTCTGGGCCTGGTTTTCTTGCAGACATTTCATTACCCAACTAGGTAACATCATCAGTGATAGAAAGGAATAAGTTTCACTCTGTGGTGAAACTTAATGGTGGTTTCTTCAGTGGTGGTTTCTTTCCTCTTCTCTGTGACTTCCCAGCCTACAGCCAGGGAACCTGGTGCAGCCCTGCTTAGCTTCCATGCCCAGGCAAGGTGGCCGGCCATTGCTCTGTTTTCTTTGACAACAACTCTGCTTTCTCTGCAGGAAAGGTGATAGGCAAGAATGGGAAGGTGATCCAGGAGATTGTGGACAAATCAGGCGTGGTCCGAGTGCGGGTGGAAGGGGACAACGACAAGAAAAATCCCCGGGAGGAGGTATGTTGAGCCAGGAGACCCAGGCCAGGCAACCACACTCCCTTTGTCCCTGTTTCAGAACAGGGTCATTTCTGCCCCTTCTTCCCAGGAGCTTGTCCATTTGTGCATCCACAGCCCTCGGTCATTCACCTTGGCTGCCCTCCTGTCTCTCTTCCATGCTTGCTTCCCTTGGCCAGCTTAGGATAAGGATAGGAAAGCCTGGCCCTTGGACAGGGGGTCTTTACTTCTTTCAGGATGACATTTCATTTCAATGCAGGGCAGCTTCTTTCGTTGTGGCTGCAAGGATGCACAGATGCTTCGGTGGCCACTGAATCCCGTCAAAAAGGCCTGCTGAGCGGCTGGCCCTCCTCTTTCCTCTTCCCTTCTCTCTGCAGGGGATGGTCCCTTTCATCTTTGTGGGGACGCGAGAGAATATCAGCAATGCCCAAGCGCTGCTGGAGTATCACCTCTCCTACCTCCAGGTAATGTGGCTCCCTGGCCCACTCTCAAAGGGCAGGGCAGGGCTACTGGGAGAGCATTACTTCACCCCTATCCAGATCTCTGGGGTAGGGTGTTTCTCTGGAGCAACCCTGCCTGGTCTAGGTGTGCCAGGGCAATGAAGTACTAGGTTGGCTTTTCTGCCAGGGGGTAGAAGGGCTGCCCACCCCCTCTCCCCCAGAGCTCCTGGCAGCCTTCCCCAACCCTCTTCCGGCCTCCCAGCAGGAGGTGGAACAGCTGCGCCTGGAGAGGCTGCAGATAGATGAGCAGCTGCGGCAGATCGGCTTGGGCTTCCGTCCCCTCTCTAGCCGCACGGAGAAAGAACGGGGCGGCTACACCACGGATGAGAGTACCTCCTCCCTGCACAGCACCAGGACTTACGGTGGCAGCTATGGTGGTGGGCGTGGCCGTGGGCGCAGGGGACCGAATTCTGGCTATGGTGAGAGCAGTGTTTAGAGCATAGGGGGGCTCCCTTGAAGCCCTTGGGGGAGCCAGGCTGCAGGACCACCTCTTTTTCCTTTGCCCTAGCCACCAACTCTGATGCATCCAACGCCTCTGAGACGGAGTCCGAAAAGAGGGATGACTATGAGTGCCCACCGCCCAGTGATCGTGAGCCTCGCCTGGAGGATGGCCGTCGACGGCCAGGGATGGGGCGTGGCCGGGCTCCTGGTCCAGGCCCACGTGGAAGCAGCAGCAAATACACCACCTCCTCCATTAGCTCAGGTACTAAGAGCAGGCTGCCTTGGGGGCCCTGGGGCCACAGATTCCTCAGCTGAAGAGGCAGCCCTCACCTACTCCCAGGGCTAAAGGCAGCTTCCGATCAGCTGGAGTGGGCCTGGGAGCTAAAGGAGGGTCCTTGCCCAGGCAGTAGGAAGGCAGGCGGGAGTCCTCCTCCTGCTCCATAGCCAGAGAACAAAAGTGCCTGTGAACTGCCCTTCTCTGCAGTACTGAGAGACCCAGACAGCAACCCTTACAGCCTGCTGGAAAACACTGAAACTGACCAGACCATGGACACAGATGCTAGCGAGTCTCAGCCCCTCAGCAACCGCCGGCGCCGCTCACGCCGACGTCGCACCGATGAAGACACCACCATGATGGACGGGGCCCTGGAGTCAGACAGCACCTCTGTCAATGAGAACGGCATGGGTAAGCGGAAGGCACTTGGTTCTCTTGCCCAAGAGGAGGGTGGGCTGGCTGGTATTCTAGGCAGGGTCTGTTTTGGGTCCGCCAAGCCAAGTGCCCCTCTTCTTCCTTGCATCCCGTCGCTCTCAACACCACCCACCTTTCCTTTTACCCAGAGGAGGAATCGAAGCCGCAAAGACGCAACCGAAGCAGGCGTCGCCGTAATCGTGGCAACCGCGTGGACAGCTCTATCAGTCGGGACCGTCAGCCAGGTAGGAACCAACAGCATTGGGCATTTTGCCTCCGTTCCTGCAAAAAGTGCATCTTCTGATTCCTCTCCAAGAGGTGCACTTGTGGTGTGCTTGATGACCGATGCACTCTTGTCTCCTCTCCCACAGTCACTGTAGCAGACTATATATCCCGGGCAGAGTCTCAGAGCCGTCAGGGGCCCCCCCGCAAGGAAAGCCAGGAGAAGGCAGAGGAAGGCAACCTGCCTATACAGAAGGTACTTGGGGGGGCAGGTGCTGGAATGGAGCACAGCTGGGGCATTCCGAATCACAAGGCCATCATTTCTGAAAGGGAGCTGCGAAGAAGCCGCTCTGGGCTGGGGGCAGCCTACCACCTCCAGCATTGTTGGTACGGCCAATGGCCCCCTGTTCTCTTGTCCCTCCCAGGGTGAGGCAAACAGCAAGATGGTCAATGGGCCTTCGGAGAACGGGGAGCACAGCACCGCTGCCAGGGGCGAGGAGGAGGTGGCTGCCATGGTCAACGGGGTGTCCTAAGTGCCCTCCAGGTGCCGCCAGCCAAGAGAGCCCTCCTCTCAGAGGGCAAAAAACGATCCCTACTTTTCACCTGCTTGCAACATCTTAAGAGAAACGAAATAAAACACCACACCAATCTCGTTTACGAACAAAACCATTATTTAAAAGAGAACAAATCACCCATTCCCAAGGTAATTCTCTAGTGCTCGTTCAAAGCTTGCCAAAGACGGGAAACTCTTTCTACCATGGCTCTTAACACATCCTGGTTAAGCTTCAGCGATGGCAGCCAGCCGGACAGGGCAATTCCAACCCCTCTTGGTTGTTTCTGCCCTCTTGTGTGCGAAAGGGGGAGGAGGGGGGTCTGATGCTACCTGAGCAAATTGTCCCCCTCCTGAGAGGTGCTGACAGGAGCGGGGGAGAAAATAATATGACTTTCATGCATCTGTTTTTGGTGACTTAAAAAACTTTTTTTTTTGTTTTGAAACCAATGTGAGGGAAATAAATAAATAAATAACCGGCTATTCAAACTGGGGAAAGAAGAGGGGAGAGCAACCTGTGCCTTCTGATACCACAAACACACACACAGACACACAAAAGCGGAGTGCTTTTTTTTCCTTTTTTTTTTCTTCAAATAGCTCAATCCCGTCTGGGAGTGGAGTGGAGCCCTCCCTGGGCAGGGGGCTCGGGGGCTGCCGGGGTCAGGTCCCTGCTCTCCCCAGAGGTCCAAGCTGAGGAGGGGGAGGCAGCCCTGCCCGGCTAGGGAGGAAAGGGGGAGGCTCCAGCCTGGCCTTCTTTGGGCCCACCGACGGCTCTCCTCTTTTCTTTTCCTTTTCTGAAACACTGTGCAAGACAACCGGAGGAGTGACGGGCTTGGGCCGCGGTGGCGCAGCAGCAGCAGCAGCCTTGCTCCTGGCCTTGAAGTCCTGAGTTTGTGTGTTTGTGCGTGGGGAAAGGGGGGATTTGATCTGTGACGGTTGAGACTATTTATTTTTCACTGTACAGTATTTAAAAAGAGAATAAAAAACCCAACTCTTGAAAAAGAGAATACCTGACTGCATTCCTATCTGGTCCAAGGATGGGGGGAGGGCAGGTTCTGGGGAGGTTACTTTGTCCTTATGCAGGGTGGGTGCGGGGGAAGCCCTGAGCCTCCAGCATCCCCAGTTGACATGGTCGCTGGCTGAGCCAGGAAGTGGCTGGTCAAGGCCTAGATTGAATCTCCAGAGGTGGGGGAGGCCCTGGGAATTAAGTCTGGAAGGAGAAATCGGGTGTCTCGGCCTTGAGACAAGCGGGGGGGGGTGGCTACCTAAAGGCAGGTTGTCACCTGAGAAGGCTGAGAGCCCCCATTGTCCCTGGAAGAGGTTCAAGTTACAGCAAATCTGCTCTCTACCTGGAACGGCTGGACAGTGGGT
>JANHZU010009321.1:12237-22516 GCA_032468055.1 Acrochordus granulatus | reverse complement strand
ATCTGAGGTTGTTGATATTTCTCCCGGCAATCTTAATTCCAGCTGGTGATTCATCCAGCCCAGCATTTCGCATGATGCACTCTGCATATAAGTTAAATAAGCAGGGTGACAATATACAGCCTTGTTGTCCTCCTTTTCCAATCTGGAACCAATCTGTCGTTCCATGCCCAGTTCTAACTGTTGCTTCTTGACCATGACCATCATATCCTAATTACCACAATAGTTTGCAAAATAATTACTTTTTCTCATTGGCTAACATTAGAAAACATGTTCCATCAACTCAAAATCTATGTGATTGCAGTTTGTTTATTTTTATTTATTTTGGGTCTTCAAGTCAATGTTGACTTCAGGTGATTTCCTGAACAAGTTCTTGCAGTTTTTTTGGTATAATTTCAGAAGTGGTTTGTCATTGCCTCCTTTTTAGGGCTGAAAGAAAGTGACTGGTCCAGTGTCACCCAGCTGGATTTGTTCCTAAGTCAAGTCTAGAACTCATGGACTCCCAGTTTCTAGCCTGGTGCCTTAACCACTACATCAAACTGTCTCTCATTGTACTTTAGGTAACCCTGAAAATCGCTGCTTTCCCAAGTGATTGGGACTTTGATTTCATAATCTGCAAACAGTTAATTACCCAAATCTACTTAAACCACTGCTTTCCAAACTATTTGAATCTGTGATTTCTGTGATTTATTTGTATTATTTGTCTTTTAAAATTCCATCCAAGCTGGAGAAGAAACCTTTACTCAGAAGTGTTCTCACTGAGGGAAGAGAAAGAATGTAGAGACAGCTGGAGAAAAATAACAGAAGGAAGGAAGCTCCTGCCAAGAGAAGAACAAGGCCTCCTTGCTCCTATTCTGTGGCTTGATGCTTAATTGATTAATTTGAGGCAATAAGATTTAGTGATGCTGTAGATTAGTGCCTGTGGGATAATCACTGCTCAACTCTTTCTTTCCAAGCAGAGTTTTCAGCTGTAGTTGGAGCAGCCTGAAAGCCTTCCCTCTGTAGCCCATTTGAAAGGTTCTTGGATGAGGTTCTTTTCCAGCCTTGCACAGTGGGAATACAATGGAAAGGTCAGGCACAGACAAAATCCCTTTCTATAATGTATGTGTTTATTCTCAAATTTAATATATGAATGTATTATTTGTTCTTAAAATGTCATTCAATAGATGGTAAGCTTAGGTTTCCTGGCAGACCTTTGCAGCTTAAAGAGTAATGTAATAAGAGTATGTTAATCCATAAGCTATACAGCCATCTCTTGGCAGGCAGGCAGGCAGGCACACACACACACGCACACACACTTGCTAAAAACTAGCTCTAAAATATAGCATTGGCTTTCCCAGCAGAGAGAATTGAGAGGAATTTCCTTCTCACAAGAATGGAATTCCCAGTTGAGAGGAATTTCCTTCTCATAAGAATGGGCTTGTTGGATAATTCTGTGTCTTATACCATTCCCATCCACCTTTATAGAGACTAGGCTATACCATATTCCTGCTGGCGAATACTGATACAGTTCAGCAGCTGTATAAGAATGGGCAAGGATCCTATAAAATATAAATCTTTATTTTGACTAGATTGTTCCTACCCAATTTGTCAGATTCTCCAACCAGGATTTGGCAGTATATCACTGATATCTTGATGTTTCATAACTTAACCTCTTAGCTAGATTAAGCAGAAGACTCATGACGTGGCTTGACTACACTAGGATGTTTATTGCAGACAAGAAGGAAGCCATATGCAATTAGTGGTTGTCCAGTAGAGTGAAAATATGTCAGGGACTTAGATCTATCCTCAAGAATTTAGTCTGAGGTTTATTGTTCTCACTACCACAAATTAATGGCTACCTGGCACAGCATATGATATGCCTCTAAGCCAAATGGCTGTAGTGGGCTTACATAAAGCCATCTCTGTCTCTCCCAGTCCATAAACTTTCATCTTTTCAGCTCTATCTCCATATTATTCCCTGACTTGCTTCTTATAGTTATTCTTTTTGTTCTATATCTTTAGGTTGTCCTTATAATAGCCATTCCAATTTTTTATTTAGATATATGGGTTACACATCTAGTCTGCATTCTGCTCTCCTTATCTGAAATGTGTTCCTTATATTATTCGCATACTTGAGAGCCAAGCAAGGAAATGAGAAGTATATCTTTGTCTAATTAGATGTTTCTGTGTGGTTTTTTTTTTTAAATTATTCTAAATGTTTAATTATTGATGATATTAGAGGCCTTGAGTAATTTTGGAGTTAGTAGAAGTAATTATTAGAAGCAATAGAATAAGAATGACAATCAGTAAAATGTCACAGAAGTATCTTAATGCAGGGATGTTGGACAAATCTGTCACTGATTTATCTTCAAGTGAAATATTATCATCTGCCAAAATTGAATCAATCATGGCATGAATACTAGCAAACTCAGAGTCTGCTAGCATCTATCTCAAAATATTTATTGGCTTAAATCTTGCATTAAAATATGTATATTTCAAAACTTTCCCTACAAAATGGCATGCATTTCAGCAAGTTGCCTACTTATAGTAAATTCAGATATTAGGGAGGATCCTATATAAGATGCATTCAAATTATGGATACTTAGGAGCATTTACTATAGAAATGAATGTAGGTTTTCTTCTAGTTAATTTTATTTATTTATTTTATAGATGCAGCCATTGGAAGTAAACTCCAATGTGCTAATCAAAAAGATGTTTGTTGTTATTAGTATGAATTTAAGAGACAATGATAATTGTTACATTAAGCAAATCAACTGTTTTGAGGGATTCAATTTTGTTATATCCTGAATAGATGCTGGCTACAGAGTATATGTCCTTTCTTTATGAGCAACCAGAGGCTGCTGCAGAAGTTTTAGTAGGAATATAAGGAATTTTAAGGGAAGGGCCTCACTGAACAAGTAAACAAAATGACAAGAGAATTCAAGAGAGAGTTCCCTAATACTTTTTCCTTATAGTGGAAATGTATACTTTGCAATCTGGAAAGAGAATAAGAATAAATGTTTTTTTCTTGGTGCTGCTTTAGCAAACAGTTTAAGTGGCATGACTGTGACATATAAAGACTGTACCATGTTTACATTCCAACCTGAAAAATATCTGTCATATGTTTGCATTCATTTCCAACAAGGGCAAACATATCACTGTATTTGAAGGAAAATAAAGGATTGGAGAAGTGAGAGGCCATATTTCAGCTTGTAAGACAGGATGAATATGTATTGAATCAAACAAAGGAGTCACTAAAACAAGCTGACAGAAGAATCAACTTTCCACAAGGATATGAATAAAAATGAGCAGCTCAGTGGACAAAAGTGACAAGAGACAAAAAAATAGCAGATATCCTTTGGAAAGAGCTTTTGAGTCCTTGCAGAAGGAACAGGCTCTCAGTTTCAAGGGAAGGAATAGGAGACAAGAGGCTGGAGGGCTAATCCTTTCAAAAGGACTAAGAACAGAGCCACATATCTTAAATGATGACTCTGGTTGGAGGAACAGAAAGAAATATATGCTGGCTGTACTATTTCCTCTGTATACAAATCAGAGATTGAAGCAGCTCTCAATATTTATCAAGTCCATAACTATTTATCCTTTAACCCTTCCTATTTATCCATATGGGGACAAATTATAGCCCACATAAGCAGCTTAAACAGAAACAATAACAAAAAAGAGGAAAAAATACTATCACCTACTCTTTCAAGAATAAGAGTTAACAAAACTACTAACTACTAGTTTACTTAGTCTTTGAAAAATCCTGGCCAATTGAAGTGAACTGGATTTTTCCTGTTTCCTATTAACAGGATTAACCTGACAGAGACACAAAATATTACTGAACTTGAATAAATTCAAATCTTCAAGGTCATCCTAGAGTTCTTAATGAGTTTGCTTATGTTCTGCCCAAAATTGTATTCATTGCATTTCAGAAATTATAGTTAATGTATGATATACCAGGTGACTGGAGGAAGGGAAATGCTGCTTATATCTTATATTTACAAGAGAATAAAGTGGAGTCAGAAACCATCAATACTGAAGCAGGTTATGAAGTGACCAATTTGTAAGCATCTTAAAATAATACAGTGATCACAAGAAATCATGCATTTGCCAAAAAGAGATTAAGCTTATTTTAGGTTTTTTGTAACTAGTTAACAATGTTAAAAATGTTGTCGACATAATACATCCTGGCTTCAATAAAACATTTGAATGAGCATGATATTCTGATTAACATGTATGGCAACTTCATTAGGTAGCTTCTCAGTTGAGTTAAACTGTATTCAGAGAAGGCTTATCAAAATTCCTTACCAAATTGAAGTGTGATATCAAGAGAGATGCCACAAAGCCAATCTCTCAACATTTTCATTAAGGACCTGGATGAAACAGTGGAAGGAATGCTCAACAAATTTTCAGGTAACACAAAACTGTATGTGCCAACTAATAGTGTGGCAGATAGAAATAATATTCAAAATGATCTTGACAGTGTTGAAAAGTTCACTGAGAATTTGATACAAGCGTATGGTTCTTCATTTAAAATAAATAAATAAAATGCCCAGGAATAAAATTAGAAATATCTGATTTGGTATTACTTTATATGAACAAAAAATGAAGCTGAACTTGAATCTACAAGCTAAATATGAGTCAACAGGGTTGCACAGGTGATAAAAAAATGCAATTTCAAGTTGCATCAGTGTAACTATACTTTTTCAAATAATGAGAAGTGATAATTCAACTGTATTTTGCACTAAGACTGAGTAATATGGTTAGTTTTAGGCACCACATTGAAGAAAGTTTCAGAAAAATTAAAAGGGCATAGAGGAAAAGGAGAAAAAGGACGGTCAGCAAATTAACAGCTAAATCTTATGAAGAACATGATGGAACTGAATATGCTTAGCCTGGAGAAGAGAAGATTGAACACAAGAAAAACATTGTATCTCATGTATGCATAATGGTTTAAATTGAAACAGATCAATCACTGGGGATGTGAAAAGTAATTTATTTATCTGAATTTTCAAACTCGTGCTTAGGTTCATCATCAGAGGTACACAAATCAACGAATAACAGCAAAACACCAACAGTTCAGCTTTTATGTAAACCACGTGCCTGCCTGTAATTGGCCAAAGCATCGTTGCCGCAGGTAATGCTAATCAAAGATGTCAAGCAAAGGAAGACAGCCATGAAATGTCAAAGAAAGATCTATCTGGCTTGCATGAACACTCAAACCAACAAAAATAACCACATTGCAGCAAGGTTGTTACAGACAAGCAATATTTCTCCCCTAGGCAAAAGATGATATAAAGTGGGATGGGAGAGTGAGTAAAAGGGAAAGGACAATGTCCACCTCTAAGATGTTGTTGTTGTTGGTTTGAGTGTTCCCACAAGCCAAATAGACCTTGCTTTGACATTTCATGCTGTCTTTCCTTTGGCCTCTTTGGTTAGCACAACCTATGACAAAGATGCTTTGGTCAATTACAGGCAGGGTGTGGTTTCCAGTTTGCTTATGTTTTGTTGTTATTCATTGATTTGTGTACCTCTGATGATGAACCTAAGCACAGGTTTGAAAGCTCAAGTAAATAAATTACTTATCACATCCCCTCTGTTTCAATCAGAGAAGATTGAGGAAGTTTATAACTTTTTCTCTGTAATTTCAGAGAAAATTATCTTAGCAAACTGGATTCTGGTTGAATGTTAGAAAAAAAAAACAGAGGACTTTAATGATGGAACCAATCATCATGAAAATCAATAAGCTATCCTGTTTTTGCCAGGTTGGAATAGAAATGGATCACCATCTGTTGGGAATGTTTTAATGTGAATGCCTATATGGAGCAGAGCAAAATTCCTGCATACAACTAAGTGACCTAAACAGCCTTTTCCAGCTCTTGATTCTATGATGCATCCATTCCAATTTCAGAAATGAAACCAAATGATTTAGAATTCCAAATTAAAGGCTAATAGCCTGTCCAATGCCTAACCATTTTTATGCTCCAAAGAGGAGTCAATGCATTTTTCCTTATTATAAAACATGTGGAATGTGGCTGTCCAGAAAAATGCTCATTAGGAATGCAAAATGCATTGTCACATTGTGAGAAGCTTGGGGATCAGGAAATACATTCACCTATGACCCTGGAATAGCCGTAGAGGTCATTGCAAGTACACACCAAGAGCCTTCTCAGCTTTTATAATGGTATTAGCAAGTCTCCTTCTTACTCAATCACATTCCCAAAGGATTTTCAATAAACTTTTTATGTGCCATAACTGTTACATTAAATAAAGCTGAAAGTATTGAGCAAAATGATGGTAAATCACTCTCAATGTTTTAGAATTACATTAAGTGTGAAAATTATAGATCTTTCATTGCTCACAGAAATACAGAGATGACAGAGCCAAACAGTTTTATGCTGACAGTCTGTCTGATTATTTTTTTAAATTATTTTTTATGTGGTACGACAGGCTTCCCCTCCAATAAATGGCTTGTTCAGAGGCACAAGAGAGGCAATGGTTGAATAGCTTGTTGGACAGTCTGAATCCTAATATGTGCCTTCCTTAGGATATTATAGTCGTTGAGGCTTCGAGACTCATCAGAGTTTTTTCTCACAAAAGATAAGGAAACCTAATATTTAGCTGGCTGGGAGGGGCTGAAGTTGGTAAAAGTCCTTTGGTGATCAATAATGCAGCTGCAAATAATAACTTTTAATGCAATTGTTGGAGAATATTTCAAATAGTCTAAGAATTCTTAACAACTAATTGACCAGTAGGTTGCCTGAGTGATATATTTTTAATGGAAACTATTCCATGCTTTATCATCCTAGCTTCAATAAAGCAAACAAACACAACCATTGTTAATTTATAAAGGCTCATGGAACCTGTCCTATTTCTCCCTCCCTTCCTCTCTTCCTTCTTTTCTTTTCAGAGTTGTTTTTTTTCTAAAAACTATTTTTGTGGTTTCTTAAGAGTATCCATCACATTTTGAGCATCATGTTTCATATATATTTAAACTGTTTTTAAAATCCCAAATAAATTGTTTTGTTTCTTAGAAAAGGGCATTACAACTCAGCCATCAGTTTCCTCTGAAAGACATTCATTCATCTATGCCATTTAACTTGCTAAGCTGTCTTTGTCATTTGTGGCAGGGAAGGCAGTAAGAAACTACTAAAATTGATAGATTTCTTAATCAAGGAATGGATGAATCCTATATTTCTGGTGAAGTTAGATTTTCATTACTCATTCTACCCTGTTTCTGTCCCAATATGAATGTTTAAAATAGCTAACTTCACAAACAATCTCATTTAAATGTTACATACACATCCTTCAGACATTTCTCTGTTAGGTTGGTATATCTGCATTTTTCATGGCAGTTTGAAACTGAGAATTGGGCACCACAAAATTTGGAGAAGTGTGCCATCACAGAACAACTGTGTTCTGATTTGCGTATCTGCATATGCATAAATCAGTTGGGTTTGCTTAAAAAGTGTACTGAAAGCAATTTTTGAGTCATCATGCCTATGTTGCTCTGGAGTCCCACCAACACTGGACAAAGAATGCAGACTGTATCAGCCTTCTCGGGTAAACCAGACAGGAAACAGGACTAGATGAACTAATTGTACTTTATTACAAGGCTACATTAGCAGAATCTTACAAGTCTGAAGTCACAAACTTCCTGCCACTACTTTTAACTACCTGATCAATTAGGGCCAATCCTTCCTAAGTTTCTTTCTTTGATCCTTAAGCAACTGACCATGGCCCCCGTCTCTCTTGTCTGATCATTCCCTCATCTCTTTCCCTCATCCTCCAAGGTCATCCACATGTTCCATTACAGACTATTTTTTTACTCTCCATTTAAAGGCCAGCGAGGCCCACATATGCCTTGTGGTCTGCTAAATTCTTCCACTTCTGAGTCCTTAGTTATAGGGATGAATTATTCTCTTCCAAAAGTTGAAAGTGTTTGGTGAGGGGATGACAAATAGTAGGAATCATTTTGGCAATAGTTGATAAATGTTACAGGCAGTTAGTAAGGCTTGAGTGTTTGTTGTTATAACAGATGTATGTGATTCTGTTACAGTACCTCAACTAAATGAGAGATCCTACAATAATACTGGGGGAAAAAATCCTGTCAACCAAAAAAGCTGACTTCCTCTGAAACTCTATTTCACCAAAGCATGATACAGCAGTCAAAAGACTCTAGGCCTTAGGGCTTCCATATTTCACCAACTGCTAAGCCTCAGTGAATTTTGTCATTATACTGTATAGGCTGCAGGTTCTTCTAATCACTAGTTTTCACAGATGAAAATTGAGCAATGTGCATTTTAATTTTTATTCATATATATCTTTCTTTGATGAACCTTTTATATCACCCCAAAGCAGTACTCTGGGTGATTTATAACCAGTTAAAATGTTTTGTAAAAAGTAAACAAAAACATTGATACAAAACAATTTAACAATAAAAAGATCTACATCAAGAAAAACAATAGTATTTTTTTTAAAAAAACAGTAATAGAAATAGCAACAGATGCACTGTAAAATCATAATTAGGTCACAACAAAATACTAAAGTTCTCCAACTGTTTTAAGTTGCATTCATTAGATCTCCTCTAGCTTCCAGCATTGACATTATCCTGTCAATGCTGGAAGCTAAGTAGGCTAAGACTGTTTATTGGATGGGAGACTATCATAGAGAACCAAGGCTAAGGATTGATTGAGAAACAACATAATAATAATAATCTTGGCAAAAAGGAGTGGTACTCTGCTCTCATTCTATCACCAAGATAATCCACTGATGTGTCCATGAAGTCATCAGGAGACAAAATTCACTTGAAGTATATTTTCTTTCAGGCTTGTTTGAAATGCTTCATAAAAGGAATTTTTAGCACTCAAAGTGTTATAATTTCTTTCATGCCATCCAGATATACAGGACAACCACCACAAGCATTTGTAGCCAGTATAATCTACTTCATTGCTACCTTCTGGGAAATTATTGATTGTTATTGCCATTATTTAACCTATGAAGAGGTTTAGATCTTATCTGAACCATAAATACTTGCAATAAATGACTTGGAACCATCTCAGCTTCAGTTCATTTGCCAATACGCATGGAAAAAATAGTGCCTGAACATATAGGATTGAATTAGGGAGCGACTGCAGAATTCAGTCCGTGTGCGAAAGAAAAAATGGTGTAGAGAATGAAAATCATTTATATTATGATCTAAAAGTAACTTTTCTACTCTAAGTCCTGTTTTTTTAATCAGCATCTAGTTTCTTGATCTGAGCCAATGTAAGATAGACAGACAGACAGACAGATAGATATTAAAGTTATTCACTGCACATCTCACTACAAACAAGTCTGGGTGGCTTACAAAAATCAGAATAAATATATACATCATATCAAATATGATAAGAATAAAAAGATAGATAAGAATAAAAGTAGATGGATGGATGGATAGAGATAGATAGACAGACAGACAGATAGATAAGAGGGTTTTAAAGGGATTTCATTTCAGCAAGGTAGCCCCATGCTGCAGATAAATAAAGACTGTCCTTCAAATCCAGAGCGGGAGACATTGAGTTTGCAGTCACCTGTCATAATTAAACTAATAGCTCTAAAAATGGGTCTTGATATTAAATCTATCTTCCACAGAATAGCAGGGCTGATTAAAGCCACTGTTTGACAGTTAATGATGAACCTCTCGCTTACCGAGCTCCATAACTGGAACAGACCAGTTCATCCTTCTTCCTTTCACGTCCCTTCCCTTCACCCTCCTCCTCTCTGTCTCTCTCACTGGCCGAGGAAATGAATTCTTTGCAAGGGAAAAGAAGTGAAGATTGCATCACTTTTATAGAGGAGATACATGAAGAATTTGTTCTTTGCAAATTACAATTTGCAAATTACTAGCTGATGAGATCTGTACATCCTGGAATGGAACTGAACTACCCACCAGTTTTCTGCTTCCTGAACATAAATCTTGTTTAAAAATACATGATCCGAGAGTGAAATCAGTGGAATCCAAATGGCGTCCTTATCTGGAAAACACCCATCATACAGTAGAAAGTAGAACCGGGTAATCTCCTCTCCTCCAGGACCCCCCAATCTTTTTGATGGGGCTGGTGGACTTTCTGGAACAGATTGCTGAGGAAAGCAAGGTGAAGGAGAATATTGATAAGATCTGTTTCAAAAGCAGAAGTGTGCCCTCGCAACAATGAATGCTCCCTATAATTATCATCTGTGAGTACATATACAGTGGGGCAAAAAAGTATTTAGTCAGCCACCAATTGTGCAAGTTCTCCCACTTAAAAGGATGAGAGAGGCC
>JANHZU010009319.1:0-10041 GCA_032468055.1 Acrochordus granulatus | reverse complement strand
CTTTTATCCAAAAGGTGAAATGTCTTCTACTTGAAAAAAATCCAATCCAGATGCCTGTTTTTTAAACTTTTGTTGCGATTTCTTACTGGAGGTAAAATTCAGTCAGAAATAGTGGGCTACCTTCTTTGTTCTTTCAGAAAGTAGTAGATTAAATGCATTTAAATTCTTGGATGGTATGTTTTTAAGTTGAATATTTTGAATGGTAAGAGTATATTAACAATCAAATCAATTACCTGCAGGTGGATTAGTTTCTTTGCTGAAAGTCCTCAGATATAAGCTGGATAATTGGTCACTCTAACCAGCTAAACTATCACTTGGGCTATTTCTGAACACAAGTCTAAATGTGTTCATGTCCTCAGGAAATGGTTACTAGGGCATATTTTTACAAGGATACACAGAACATATGGATATATTTTGAACTATTTATTATGGATTGCCCTAAAGTAAACTACTGAATGTTTCCAGAAATACATAGCCAAATCAGTTATTCTTCCCTGAACATTGGTTGTATTTTGGGCACACTTAGAATTTATTGAATCTATATCATTTGCTAACATTTTTACATGTACTTTGAATGGATGGATTGATAGATATGCACATATCAGTGGCAATTATTCTACAAAGATGAGAAAAACTTACTTGGACATTATATTTTTACATTCATGAGTTATCTGAAGTAAGTTACGCATGACTTGGGTAAAAATCAGTTATCAGAATTACAAGGAAAGGATCACAACTAAGCTAGATTTTGTTCTGTTCTGGGTAAGCAGCTTTATGTTCTTATTATTGTTTTTCTATAATAACTATGACATTTGCTACAACCATGTATCTGCTTACTCAGAAGTCAGTATACCTTACTAAAGTAAAAAGTAAGCGTATCTAGAACTGCATTTTTAGTCATGTGAGTCATCCTTAAAAGGAAATATTTCTACCTAAATTCTAAAAAAGCTTAGGAATTTGCTGCCCCAAGAGGTTATCGCAAAGGCAAATAAGACAGTCTTAAAGACTGGACCAGCAAAAACAATAATCTCTGCGGCTATGCAACCTGGACTAGGTCTAGGTCCCTTTTGGGGAGTTTCTAGTTGGAAGCTCACAGAGTACTGCTATCAGATGGTCACAGTGAGCTCATCTCATGCACATTGCTGCATTCTGGACCAGTTTTAGCTTTTAGATGGTCTTCAAGGACAGAACCATATAGAGCATGTTACAGTAATCCAACTGGGAGGTGATTAATGCATGAGTGACCATGAGGAGAGCCTCCAGATCCAGAAGAGGTACACTTTATATTCAATGCAAAGTTGTGCAAAAACCCCTGGCCACAGCTACTCACAGGGAATGAGATAATTAAGGAAATGGGAGAAGGTCAGAGAAAATCAACAGGGCATTAAGAGAACGATTTACATATTCTATCAGTAAAATATTAAATAATTAAGCAAAATTTCATTTTCCATTGAGAAAAGATATATATTAGACATTGATCTTCAAGGGCATCTTCAAGGGGATAGCAAAAAAATCAAAATGGCAGCCAAGATTGTACAGGAGAATCATATGCATTGTATTTGTTGTGCTACTGCGCAATATAAGTAAAAACTAGGGAGAAGATTTTGATCTCATAGTTGAAGCCACCAACTTGACTTGTTTTCATTCCCATTGCTGATCAGCCCTTGCTGATCACATATGTATGAACTCTGCTGGTGGTTTTATGATTTCTTGCCTTTGTTGTATTGCATGGAGAGAAACCATGAACATATAGTTCCTAGTCATCTGGGCTAATGTTTTCCTTTCTGTGCATTAATGAAAGATCCAGACACATATTTTAAAATACACCAGTCAGTTTGTGGCAGATAAATAGGGTGGATTCCTTCAGAAAAAAGAAAAGTCCTTTAATAATTTCTCAAAGGGACTTTAACAAAGTTGGTAACACTGGTTAATGTTTCCTTTTGAAGTTCTTCCTTTGGGGCTGTAGTTAAAGAGACAGAAATGGTGTAGATTGTTGGAGATATGACTGTATCGTGACTTCTCTTAAATAAAGTGCAAGAACATCTCTCATCACTTAGGGATTTTTCTGTACTGTATTAGTTTGCATCACAGGTTTAACAACCACTCATTTAGTGACCGTTCTAAGTTCCAACAGTGCTGAACAAGTAGTATTTATGATTGGTCTACACAGTGGAGGCTATCACAGCGCCCCCGTGGTCACATGATTGCTATTTGTGACTTTCTCTGCCGGATTCCCACAAGCAACATCAATGGGAAAGCTGGCAAGAGGTTGCAAATGGCGATCGTGTGACATCACACTTAATAATGACAACCAGAAGTGCCAGAGCTGACATTGCTAAGTGATGCAGTCACATGATATTACATGTTACAACAGAAGTTCTACTTAGCAACAGAAATTCCAGTCCCAGTTATTGTCACTAAGCAAGTACTATCTATATGTACATATTTTATATAAATAGATATCAGTTACATTATTTAATTCTCTGTCAGAAGTTTTTTAGACAGATTCATATTTTATTAGTTGAATGATATACCCTAGGGGAAATGCAGCTGCCCCTATTTTATTTATGAATTGCATAACTGACACGTTGGCATTCCTTACCCCTTTTGCTTTCTGCCTCTTTGTTGTACAGTAGCTTTTTGAATTGTCCCCATTTTGCTTAATTTTGAATTAAATTTATGCAGTTATTCACAGAACAGGGTCATTAACTGAAAGCATTCTCAGTTTATTCTTGACATGCTTTTGGACAATATCCTGAGGAAAAAAATAGAAATGTTGAAATTCCATTGTGGTGCAAAAATTACTGTTTCTGAACAGAGGTGCATTTTGAAGAATTTGTTTAAAAAAATCAACTTTTTGGAACATTTCTTCATATCTTTTTATATTTAGTACTAATGAAATGCAATTAAAATCACAACCAATCTGGAATGATCTCAGATGAAGCATAAATTAAATGAAGCATCTATTTATTTCTTGGTCATGATTTAGATAGAGATGAACTGGCTGATTTTACATTCTGTGAAATTAAAATTAAATTTTAATAAAGATTTTAAATTTGCAAAAATAGTACTGTATATGGGACCAAATATTTTGGAGATCTCACAAAATACCTGCTGGGCAATAGAATCTACTGAGAAGAACAGAGCCGAGGATGTGATATAACTGGTCACATATTTTAAAATGGCCACTGAACAAACAAGTACTATAAGGTATGTTTCTTCATGAAAAGAAGATAGAGAGGGAAATAATAGAAAAAGAAGAGGGCATAGTTCTCAAAACTGGACACAAGGTTCTTCCTAAACTTGATTTGACATTGAGTTGCATGTTGCTGGACCATTACTCATTTGATTAGTTGGAATAATGCAGGAATTTCTTGCCTCCCAATATTATTGATCTATAACTACCAGCACCTTATTTTTGGTCATGATGATTGGAATACCCAGATAAGCAGAGATTAATACCAGACAAAAAGTCAGCCACAAAATAATACTCTAATCAAGGAACTACCAAGCAGAAAACTACACCTTCACACCCACAAATACTAGCTGGACAAACTACTATATTTAAGCAGACAATAACCCCCATACTCATTTGCACTGATGATGTTATCCAGTTGGATTATGAAATATCTCCAAGTCAACAACCAAGCTTGGAGAGGAGCAATAAAGACTCCACTGCTGGGATGTATAGTTCAGCAACAATTACGCAGCCACATATTTCTCACTTCTGCTGAGTGTGAATAGCATGATAAACCAAATGAGGCAAAGAATGTGAGATCAACAAATAGCTGCTGATGCAGGCTTCAGTCTTGAAGTTGCAGCTAGAACCTGTCAGGAGGAGAGAGAAATAGTGAAATGTGCACTATTATAGTGTTAATATAATGCAGGCATAGCTAGTATAGTAAGTCATCATGAAAACACTATATATATATATACACACATCAGCCAGTGGAGTGCAAGTACATAAGGTAATATGTGTTTGATGATATCATCATTTTGGTATCATCACAGTGTGTCATAGACACTGCTGATCTAAAATTATTTTAGCATTGGTCAAGCTGTAGTAACCAAATGTTTATAATTAGAAGTACTTTTTATCTTTTATCAGGTCTTTTTAGAGCAGAAACCCACAGCACATGCATCAGGGCAATTTAGAAAGTGGGATATTAGTTATGGGAGACAACTTCTTCTGTTCTAGATGAGGAAGCCTTCATTCCTTTCACGTGCTTTGCTGTCTAATCCAGTTGTTTGGAACAAGTTTTTGCTCTATGCCCCACCACTCATGTATTGTAAGTTATCTCCCTCACAGAAATAATGGCATATATTGTTGCTTTTTAAACTAAAGAAATAAATGTCCCCTTCTTTGTATTGGAGACACTATCTAAATTAACACAGTTCCTCCTTATTGTAGTTCTATTTAAAAACACAAAGCTATGAACCATGTACAGATTAATGTCTAGTTAAGCCTTTGTGTCTATTTTCTTACTCTGCTCTTCACTCCCTAAAGACTGCTCGAGAAAGATAAGACAGAATTGAGCCATTGGCCTCAGACTTAACAACCAGAAGAACATGTCACAGATGAAAAAGGATCTAGAAGACAAAAATAAACTTGGCCTCCAGACTAGTGACTCACGTATGTTGGTGATCCTGTGGAGGTCTGGCATAGCCTGTATTCACTGGCCAAATCCTACTCACCACTTCCACTCCACACACACACATGCACAGAGAGAGGGAGAGAGAAACACATCCAAATCTAGTCAGCTGGTCAGGCCAGAATTTAGGTTGTTATTACTGGCTCACAAACATGTATCACTGACTGAAAACTTTTTCGCTGCAGTATACAAGGTGTAATATAAATTAAAAATGTACATAAAAAACAGGTCTTAAATGTAGTTACCAACCATGAATGCATATGTTATGTAGAACTCTGATCTCTTGTGACTGGCAAGTTGATGCTAAGAGATATTTATATGGAGGATATAAAACAATCCAAGTCAATTAATATTTGATTTTGTATTTATAAATGGAAGGGATCGGAGGCATGCATAAATCTATCTGCAGTCATGACTTTATTTGCTGAAAAACATGAGCACTCATGTTCTTAAGGACAAAAATGAAGGGAGAAGTATTTGGTTAAATGGGTAGTCCCTAAATGTTTATTTAGTGATCCAGGCAGAAAGTTTAAGAAACTCTGTGCTAGATGATTGTTATCAAGTCACCATTTCAATACTTCTATACATAATGTAATGTTCTGTAAATATTTTTATTTGCACTAAATTCAAAGTAATTCATAACTGCCCATTTTGTTTAATAATATGTTAACATTTTATTCCATATATTTTAGCATTATATTCCACACCTTGTCCCATTGATATAAACCAGAGGCTCATTAAACATTGATGACCATAATTGTTTATATATTGGTGCCAATTACTATCAAACTTTGCAGACTTCATTTTCAATATTCCCTAGTAATGTGGTTAGGAAACAGCTGTAACATTATTAAATTTCTTTTATTATGAATATTTTTCCAAGAATATTTTAAATACAGTGTTACCATTCATGCAGAGAAGTACTACTAGTCCTTCCATTTTCTCCCTCTAACATAAACTTGAACCTTTGGGGAAATTCTATGGATGTTTTCTGAAGAGACCATATCTTACATTTTCATCAGGTATATGAGATTGCAATATTCAGTTTCGTTTTCCACTCCTCTTTCATTTATGTGCATTCCATGTAATGCAAGAAACTATTACAATGTTAGAAAGACAATGCATATTGAAAACTTTCTAATCTATACTAAAACCAACATTTATTTCAATGTATATTGAAACCAGTGAACTTTGCTTTCACTCTATGCAGTGAAGCAAATGAGTTTACAAAAGATTAGGTGACAGGACCGATGTGACTTGGCAGATAAACTTGGCTGATAAACTTGAAAGGGTTCTGTTCAAACAACAAACCTAGTAAAACATTCTGCTCAGACCGAACTTAAATCATTGCAATTGCCTTATTCTAAATCAACAAGTTTGTTCATGTTTCCATGTTTTTAGTAGATAATTTCTGACCCATATCCAAATTAGCCTTGGGCCTTGTTGTTCAGGCCTGGTTGAACAATACCTCACTTTTAAATGGGATCAGAAAATAACACTGAATTGGTCTGCCTTTTAATTTGCCCACTTTACAAAGCCCTTTCTGTAGGTAGACACATGAGAGCTAAACTTGACAGTTTATAGCAGTTCCATCTGGATCTAGACCAATTGAGCTGATGAATGGAATGAAAGGCAGATGAAAAGGAATAATGAAAACTTCTAGAATTCCTTCAATCTAGAGGAATTGCTTTAAAATGATTCTTATGGCTTGTCAATGTAAGCAAGTATAAATATTATGTATACTGGACTAAAAAAATCCAAATTTGCATTTACACTGATGGTAGTGTATCCTCGTAATAATTGAACAGGAAGAAATCTTTGAACAATGGTGAACTGTTGGATGAAAATGTCAACTGATTTGGGTAATATTTATACATTTCTATTTCAATTACACTGGAATAATATAAAAAGTTTGAAAACAAACTTTTCTGTTCTGGTCATTGCATCTCAAGAAATATGTGTACAGTTATATAAGATTAAAAAAAGAACAACTAAAATAATAACAGAATGTGATGCTGGGAAAGATTGAAGGAAAAAGGAAAAAGGGACAGCAGAGGAAGAGATGGTTAGATAGCATCCTAGACACAATGGGAGTGGATTTGAGCAGACTCTGGGAGGCAAAGCAGGACAGGGAGGCCTGGCGTTCTGCAGTCCATGGGGTCACAAAGAGTCGGACACGACTGCACAACTGAACAACAACAAGAACAAAGTAATAACAGAGCTTGTGCAATTTCTTTATCAGAAAATTATCTCAGAATTTTTGCTTGAGGTAACGGGTTCCATGTCTTTCATCCTTTCCAGGTGTGATACTCCACATTTAGTTATTGATTTATGATTATTTCCCATCAAACTCTGAAAATACTCCAATTTTACAAAATCAAAGTTAAAATATCAATAAAAGCAAATATGCAGATCCAACAACATTAATAAAAGCAGAACCTGCTCTGGCAACTACAATCCAAGTAATGGTTCTTACATATTAAAAACTCTGGGGAAAGCTTCAACTTAAGAAATGTCCTGAATGTCCATAGAGAAGTAGCTCTCCAAATTTTGGGAGAAGACTGTTACAATGGAATGGAGTCATAAATATCTCACTCCAAATCTCATATATAGGAATAGGCCTCAATTTTCCTTCCTGAGATGAGGTCACTTCTATTAGAAATCAATCCTGGAAATTTCTGGAGACCAAGCCATCAAGTGTTTTATTGGTTAAAAAAAAGTCCTATTTGTTTAGGACTTTAAATTGTACACAGAAACCTGCTGATGGTGGCTGTAGAACTAATATTTCAGGGTTATAGCTGGTCTTACCAACTACAGGCAGACTACTATGCTTTGTATCCACTGTAGCTTCTGTGTATTCTTATTTGTTTATTTATTATTAAATTTCTATGCCGCCAAAATCAGAAGATTCTCGGCAGCTAAAATTCTTCATATTTGATCAGACTTCCCAAGGATCCTTTTAACCTTTTTAGACGAGCAGTGAAAAAAACCTTTCTTCTGGCAAGGTTTTATGGAATTGTGTCCAATTGCAGTCTATTGCTATGATTTATATAGGAAATTTGGTTTGGGTTTTCTTTCTTTCATGTTCTTATCCTGAGTATAAAAGCATCTTAGATATTTTATAGGAAAGTATGCTATATGTGTTAATAATAATAATTGAATTGCCCATTCCAGTAAAATACGAATGGTAACTCCCTAACAATACATTCTTATGCTCATCTCAGAAATGGACATTACAGATTTCAATGGGCTTAGTCTCCAATGAGTGCATGTATAGCATTGCAGCTTAAATCACAGGTACTGTACCATCTGCTTCTCAGATAAATCTCTTGTTGAAAAAAACATATGGCACCATATAAGAACATGCAAACAAGTGACTGAGATTTTAATGCTGATCCAGACTGACATCATTCTTGCCTTAATCACTGCTTGATGCCACCCAATCCAGAACTGCCATTTAGGATCAGTAGGTCATTATGAAGACCAACACTAGCTTCAAAACAAATGAAGATCGAAATGTAAGGCATGCCACCAACCTTGTTTAAACATGTTATTGGCTTCATTATCTTTTATAAGTCTTAGTTCAAGATGACGATTTTCAGCTAAGATAGGGAGTTAAAGAAGAGATGATAGAAAACATTTGTCTTCTGAAAGGTGCATAAACATATCTTGGGCATTAATTAGCTGAAGTTCTTTTTGATCTACATTTGGTTTAGAAGTTGAAGTCTCACTCAGAATTATTATTCCTCTAAAAATTGACCTCATGTTGTAATTTCAGACTAGAAAACAGATTTCATGTTAAAATTTATACTAGAGCCAACACATATTTGGTTGGCTTTTTCCCTTTTTCTTCAGTCTGTTAAGATCTGTTCAATCTGTTAAGATATGTTAAGTTTACAAATCCTAGGACCCAAGCTGTAGGTTATGGTGAGTGGGAATTTCCAAGAGATCTGGAGGGCATCGGAATGATTATTGACTTGTTCAGTGGATTTGTTCATGTGCATCCAGTTTGTAAATGGCTCGGTAAATGCCAAGATTGTTGTCTGCTTTGTTTGATCACTTTTTAAAATTGCTGGGTATATTGGTAGATACACAATTTTAGAAAATAATTATAAACTAGTTTAGAAATCGAGTAGAAAGGTTGAAAAATTCAGTTTAATATTCAAAGTTCTTCAGATGATTAAAACTTTGTATGACTTCCAGATTCATTTTAAAAATACACAAATTGTTCCTTAAGCAAGCAGATAATCACCTTCTTACAACTTACTCCATTCAGGTAACCATGAATATTTCAAAGCCTCTGTGCTGAGTAAAAACTTGTATAGCAAAGAAAAATTGCTGCCAGCCCTGAAACATTATTCAGCTGATAGGTTCAGCTTTTCAGAAAGCATTTAATGAAGCCATTTGCAGAAGTTAAGCTGTCTTGGGCTGATTCTGTGCTACTGTGAAAGTGTGCTTCAGAATCTTATTTCATAACATGAGTTATGAAAGAAAAGGAAATAAATGTAATAAACAAATGTTTTATTCTCTTTGTTACTTCTTTGCTGGGATGAAACCCTTGAAAATTTGGTCTAGGAGCCCATACAGTATTAAGCAGATGATTTTATAATACATTTTAGCACATTTGTCAAGATTGCCATTATTTTGCACAAGCTAAAAATATTGTGGCCAAAATCACTTCCACAGATATAAATAACTAGTTACTACAGTGCACTGGCATATTTTATTGCATTAAGAAAATACAGAGAAAACAGCAAACAAAATAAATTAAAAAAGAAAATAACATCCAGGAAATTAGTTATGAAATTGTAACATGAAACAAAAAAAACAAACTATCAAGCAGAAAAAGGCACTAAAATTAACATACTAAATTAATATAAATCCTTAAATATATCAAATGTTCACTTGGTCATAAAATAACACTTTATCAAATCAAGCATATATTATCCCAATCAGTGAAAGACCTTTTTAGTGGTACAAATTGCCCTTTCCAGAAGTTATATGTTTAATATCATTTGTCACCTGGAAAAGACTTTTTTATTTTCCCAGCTTTTAAAAAATTATTTTATGGTTCTTAATTACTTAATGCAATTAGATAAATAGGCAGCATTCCATGCACCTTGGCATGCAGTCATGAAGACATGATCACATGATGATCACATGATGACAGAAGTGTCTTTGGACAAATACTGGCTCCCTCAGCTGTGAATCGGACAATTGGACAGATTGGACTTTTTTTTAGCAGGAACATCAGTGTTCAGAAGATGTGCTTCAGGCCTTGCTTGAGTAAACCACCACTCTGCAATTCCTTAGAGCAGCCCACTATTTTTAAAGATTGTTACAAGCCTGTAAAAAAGATGCCATTCTTTTAAAAATTACATTTTTAATT
>JANHZU010009317.1:257003-269824 GCA_032468055.1 Acrochordus granulatus | reverse complement strand
GTTGAAGTCTAAGGCCTGAGCCATACAGCAAGATTGTTGGCTGGTTTAAGACATATTGTAAGCCTCAGAGCATCTTCACTCTGTTGGCAATACAGGGATAATGCAGAATACAGGATTCTGACATTGCATAAAGCATGTCACAATGATTGGAAGTTTTTTTAAAAAAAACTGGAATAATATTAATGTAAATAGTTATTTTTCAAAACAGCAGTTAAAATGTGTTTTCAAATAGGACTGTATGCATTGGTCTAATGGTTAAGGCACTAGGCTAGACCATGAGTCTTGTCTTAGGCATGAAAGCTGTCTGGGTGACCTTGGGCCAATCACTTTCTCTCACTCCAACCCATCTCACAGGGTTATTGTATGGAAAACAGGAGGAGGAAGGAGTATTAGGTATGTTTGTTGCCTTATTTATAAAAATAATAAAGGTGGGTTATAAATTAATTGCAAGACATTTCTAAGAGTAGAGTCGTGATTATCCATTGTCCCCAACCAGCAGCTTGCTCTGGAGATTAATTCCAAAATCAGGTCTACACCTATCTTTTTGCAGATGGTAATCTGACATGTTTAAATGGACTTGATTAGCTCCTAGCTCTTCTCCAAGAATTGATTTTGACACCTCCCTCAGAGCTGTAATTTAACAGAGATCACAGCTTGCAATACACACCATGTGGAATGTAGTCACAAGCTGCGTTAACTGGTTTCATAGTGCAGTACTAATTGCATTAAGCAGTATTTTTTGTTACATGTTTTGGTGATCTTTAAGCTGAGGAACAAAGAAAGACTGTAGCATTGGGGGTGGTAGGGTGGGTAACTGAGCAGCAGTCTAATTTTGGCACTTTTAGTCCTTTCTTTACCATAACTGATATAATGACTGCAAGAACTAATGTATATTATGAGTGTGTTCCTGGGGAACCCCCAGCAACCATTCTAAAATCCGGTTGCTATAAATTGCATGTTAAGTGTTAAGAAAACTTTGTTCTCTTGTTCATCTCCTCTGGCACGATTCTTTTACGTTTGCAAGCTAATATTCAGTTAAGTTTTGCTATTAATCTGGATTTTTTTTATTTTTAACAATATAACTGTTGAAATTCTGGAGACAATTTTTAGAAGGAAAAATTGTATGCATATGAAGGAATCTATACAGATTTCGACTCTATTTTCAACTATTTGAAATAGTTCAAATTATTTGGTGGCTAGAAAGGAAACATCTCTTTCACTCTTTGCAATGGCCGTTTTTTTTTGCTGCTGCTTCAGTTATATTTCTTCTGTTTATATCTTCTTATTATTAGATTCTAAAGGGCACCACAATTAGGAGTTTGCCATTTATTTAAATGGCCCAGTCACTGGGATGAAGGAATGGGTAGAATTGGAATTAACTTGCACCCGTTACCTTCCACTGGGACTTGGGACTGAATTTTGATCTTAAATGGCATATTTTCAGACTTAGAATTCTGTAGACTTTGAGGATTCAGGCTCAATTTTTTTCATAGAATATAAGCTAAGTTACATGTATACATGCAAATTTAGGCCAAAAAATGGGTGCCAGCAAGATTGTTTAAGCTGAAAACATTGTTGGATACCCACAAGATATTTTGAGATACTATGATTGTGCTTGGTGAACACAATTACCCTGATCAATGAGTTAACTCATTTACTAGCTCACATAATACATTGAACAAATGAAAAAAACAAGATAACAGACATGATCACACGAGCCAAACCTCTTTTTTACATGTAGGCAACATGTATAATCAATATTCAGCAGAGATGGGATTTCAGCTGCATGATCCCACCCATCACCTTGACTCTTTTGACTTCCCCTGTGGATGTCCCTAAAGTTTGAATATACTTTTTGTGGGTTTTTTGTGGGTTACTATATTAAACTGCATACATTAAGATTAACCAAGATCATACCTTGCATGGTAAGTGCATTGTATGATTACAACTAATATGTGCCTGTGAAAATAACTATCTTGCAAGACCAGTAAAAGAATTAATAAAACAAGGTACATGAAGCACCAGGGACAATTATGTTCAGGTTTTATTTTATCATAAAGTCCAAAATTTACATAATTTAAGGATCCAAAATACACTTTATTAATCAATCTATTACTTTGTAATGCCACAACATTTCTAGGGGCTTTTTAAAAATTATTTACAGACTTCTATAGAATTCTGAAGTAACTTCAGTTATTATCTAAACTTTTCAGATTAGTAAGATTAATTGTCTTCTAAATCTTGAAACTGAAAGACTGTCTTTGTTCTTAAAAACAAATTGGCTTGTAAATCACAATTGATAATGATACAGCATACTGTATGAAACAAACCAACTGTGATTTATTCAATTAATAATGCTTAGAAAACCTTGTATTAAAGAAATGTGCAAACTGAATTAATGCTCATGAATATTCCTACAATATATATTTATGGGAAGGAAGAAATACCTTAATAAAGCTTTTCCAGGAAAAGTGGGCTTTTCTTGAAAACTGGAATTTGCTCATTTCTGAAACTAGTATAAAAACTATAATACAACACCATTTGATATGTTGACAACCTTGTAAGAAATACAAGCCAAATGCTAGATTAGCTATATCTTTTGGATTCAATTGCATATCAAGAATAGGAAGTCTAGTGTTTTATGTACATCTGTATAGTATGGTTATCATTAAATAATAAAAATAAAATATAGGTATAAATTTAAAGGTAGAAATTAAGAGATCTCAGAAAGAGTCAAGAAAGGTTGAAAGTTATTTCTGTTTGCTTAAGCAATTGCAAGTCAATCTTGATACATACGAACAATTCATAGGATTAAAATCCAGTTTCATTTAGTAATTCTAACATGCATCAGGAATGACTTTTGCCCAAATGACAGCATCTGCCTTGAGCCATATCTTGGCCAATGGATGGAATTTGGTAATTCTCAGAGTTTTGCCAGTTAGGACATAGTTTGCATACATTAGTCTTGCTTAAGGGTGAAACTAATTCTCAAATTATTTGTTTACTGAAGCTTCTTTTGGCCATACCTGGGTCAATGCAATAGTATGGCTTAAAATAAGGATGAAGAGCAAGGAATTAGGAGAATTAAGAAATGTGATAACTAAGGATGATTTTTAGGGCAATCCATTTTGTTTGCTGAGCAATATATTGAGGGAACAGAGATCGTGTTTACTTACTTTGACTCCTTGGTGCTTCATCCCAAAGAGTTTTTCCAGATACAAATGGAACTTGGTAATTAAGAGCTTGGACCTACATTCCAGGCCTACTCTCTAAGCTCCTTGTCCCAGTTGCTCCTATCTAACCAAATTGTTGTGGTGGAAAAAAAGTTAGAGAAAGAAGCTCTAAGAACAGTATTTCAAATTCCTAGAGCAAAATGGGATAAAAATCATGTAGAAATATACAGAGCAACTCTGTTTAAGCACACTAAGCATCCATCAAAAGTTAACATGCGCAATGGATGGGAAGGTGACATTTTAAGAATTTGGAAGCACTGAACATAGACTTGTAAGAGCAAAGGTAATCCACAAGACAAAAAACATTATTAACTTGGACCTCCTAAGCATTTCACTTTTTTTTTTCCAATTAAAACTAAATAAATTCTACTGGTAGTTTTCAGACTGGCCTTGTTAGATGCTTATGTATTAAATCAGCACACCTATAACACACTCAAGAATGATTTATTTTCATTATTCTCTCAGCAAAGAATGACTAATTTAGCAATTAGTCATTTTTGTATCAATTCATCTGATTTATATTAATTTCCCAGCAAGTAATAAAAATGTCTAATGGTATTTACTGGGCTATAGCTAAAGACATAATGATTCAACCAAGCATTGAAAAGATTTTGAATTACCTCCTGATATTTCTTTGAACTAGTTAAGATAAAAATATAATTCTCATACATCACCATGTTTATTTCTGTGATATTCTGAGCCCTTACTGAACAAAAGAACCAACCAACCAAATCTGAAAAGGATCAAAAGACAAGTTTGGATAAATAGGATAACTGAGTTAGACCCACTTCTGTTTTTGGAGGCCAGAAGAGCAGGTCACCTTTAATGTAAGTCTCTCTTTGTTTGGATAAATTGAGAACTGGCCTCAGCAATAACAAACATGTAGCATGCTATCTACTGAGAAACAGAGGTCAGCCTGATGTTTATTTTAGTTAGTGTTGATATAAGGGCAATATTTGTTGTGAGACCTGTCTAAATTGTTTTGATGACATATTATTGTCCACCAAAGGAGTGCTTCTAGAGACAGGGCTACCAAATCTGGAATGCTGAAATCTAGATGGCTATAAATGGCAGCAAAGAGATACATCAAGTTATCATTCTCTGCTGCTGTCTGATGGCTGTCCGAAATTTTGCAGGCCAGATACCGTGAAATAGTCTCTTCATGAAAGTGTGTTGTTAGGACTTTGGAACTTGAATCTAGACAGCTGTAGATTCAAATTTGTTTAGTCAATTTCTGAGAATAATTTTGTTTGTAAGGCCCCTTTCAGCAATGGAAGGACATGTAACATTTTCTGCAAGAACCGGCTGGCAACGGGAAATTTTTGATGGTGTTGACTTAATGTAATTTCCAGAAGAGTGACTTTCAGCCTTGTATCGGTCTATGGAGAGATAGCTATTTCATGTTTTGCTTGAGTACATTATTTCTTTCTATAGTAAGCTGATATTTCCCAACCTTTGGTCAACTAGCATCTCCCAGCATACTTCACATAATTGAATAAATAAGCGAGAGAGGGGCTGATCCTCTGATTTATAAAAAAAAGATAAGAAAAGGGAAACAGATAGGAAAAGAGGATTCTTAATGGTGAGAACAACCGGATGAACTATACATGAGCTTTCTGCTTCAGTTTAGGTCCAACTGATTGTTGGTTGCTGAAGGAAAATAAGTAATTCTCATTCTTTGGCCAAGAGATTTGGTCAGAGTGTTCTGAATGCTACCAGTCCAGGTCGACAGGCAATGAACCAAGGGTTATTTTTGTAGTCAGGAAGTTAACCTTTAGAAAACTAATACCCTGGGTTCACATACTTCCTTTTCCCATCACTTGCAGAAATTACTTATTAACAGCTTTTCGGCTATTAGGAACTTTTGGATGGACACATTTTACAACATCAGGTGAGTTTCCTTCAATCCTTCATAAAAGAAGTTTTAAATCCATGTTTGAGGATTTTTAAAATGCTTTTTGGAATAAACAGCAAGAAGGTGGTTAGAACTTTGAATTTGGAAAGTTACAAATGGACTAAGATGGATTTGAAATAAGATTTTGGGATTAATTCTAAAATTTCTTCCATGAAAATATGTTTTTGTTTTGAATTATTTTAGAAAACATGATGAGATGCGACTTTGAAGTTTGGACACTAGAGGGAATCAGAAGGAACTAAAGATTACAATTAAAGAAGAACACTTAAATTGGATGTACTAATATGTGGAGAAAAATATTTTAGTATTGGACACATTGAATAATATTTTTGAACAATAAGTCCAGAAATACTAAGAATTGCTGCCTCTATAGATAGACTGTGTTTACAACATGTTATGAAAAAGCAACAGGTTTTACCAGACAAGACTGAGATTGACGTAGAAATGGATTTAAAAATGACAGGCTATAAGAATGATATGGAAAAAAAATGTTACACTGGACATACAAATGAAACTGGCTTATGTTTTAATAATTAACAAGATATACAAATGACAAATTAAAGGAATGACCTGGATAATTCTCCTATATTAGATTTACAAAGTAAAAGATTTGAAGGATTTTGTGAGAAGGGACAAAGAAAAAGTGAGAAGAAAATTTTAGGACATTATTTGAAGGGACTAAAGATCAAGACTGCTAAAAGTAAAAGAAAGCAATATAAACTAGATATAGATATGTTATCTCTAATAACTCTGAAATAATTTTTGCTGATCAGACTGAACTGATGAAGGATTTGTTTTATAAATAACAGATGGGATATGAGAAGAAGAGTATTTTAAAAGAAAGTGATAAGTTACTAAAATTATTTATACTTATGATGAAGGTGGGAAGTTACTTTTCATAATTTATTTTCTTTTTATCCTTTTATTTTTTAATTTGGATTATTTTTACATTTTTAACTGTAATTTTATAATTCTCACGGTGGAGAACATATCTAATACTCCTTCTTCCTATTTTCCCCACAATATCTACCCTGTGAGGTGAGTTGTGCTGAGGGAGAGCAATTGGTCCAAGGTCACCCTTGGACCAATCAGGTCATCCACTGGCTTTCATGCTAAAGCAGAACAGTCTCACAGTCTCCCGGTTTCTTGCCTGATACCTTAACCACTAGACCAAATTGGCACTCATTCTCTCCATCTCTCTCTCTCTATATATATGTGTGTGTGTATATACTGTATATAGAATATATAAATAAAATATATAATATATAAATACATATAAATTTATTTATAATATAAATAAAACCAGAGCTTTAGGCAATAGACTTGGATTCATGTGTTTTCACTCATGGCTTCAACCTGATCTTTCTAATCCTTATTAGCCTATCAAACAAATTAGAATTCAGGCAGTCCTCAGTTATAGACCACTTGTCATGCACCTGTCTGAAGTTATAACAGAGGTGAACAAGGAGATTTACAGCTGCTCCTCAAAATGATGGCTGTCACAATCTCCCTGTAGTGATGTGACTGTGATTCACACCAACTCTCAGTTACGATGGTCTCAGTGTCCTGTGGACACATGATTGTCATTTACAATCTTAACTGTGGGCTTTCAATAAGCAGAGTCAGTGGGGAGCTCAGCAGGAGGTCACAAATAGTGATCATATGATATGGCACCTAAAAATCACATGAGATTCACCCAGTCACTGCAACTAGAACTTTATGATGGCTATTTTGTTTTACGACTGCATCACTTCGCAACAAAATTCCTGGTCTGAATTACTGTTGTTAACTGAGGATCACTTGTATCGTGCTTCTTGATTCCCAAACTAATAAGATTCGGGAGCTTTTATGTAGAAAATCAGCTGCAAGCTTCTCCACTATCAATGAGAAGACCCACTGCTTGTATCATAGAAAGGCTTCCTATATGGTGAATTAGTTCAGCTGCTGGAATTCTTGCAACCCCACCCCATCCTTTTCAATAAATCTTGCTAATGAGGACACTGTGCGAACTGCACTTGGAAAGGATTACTTTGGGTTTTAAGCAACTGCCAAAGAGTCTGATAGATATGATCTCAATATTCAAAGTAATCAAAACTAGCATTATGTCCATATTTTCCCAGACACAGCAGTTACAGGAAGAAATATCCTAAATATTATTGATTGAATTCTACAGTAATCCCAGAGGTTCTGAAATGGGGCAGCAGGTGTGGTAGTGGGATGCAGTGATTGGTGGCAGTGATGTATAATCTTTAGGGAAGAGAATATACATTCTGCTTCCTGAGCAATAGTCTTTAGTGTTGAACATCATACCTGCTGCCTAACTGGTGCACAAAAACAAGGGAAATTGACCAGCAAGAAAAAAGAGAAGGATGCTGCTCCTCCTGAGCTGCTAGAAAATACAGTTTAGGGTTTCCGGTGGCTTAAGACTGCTTTTTGTTTTTTGTTTATTTGTATGTATATTTATTTGTTCAGACATTGTTAAGAGAATGAACAGAAAAAAGCTTATTCAAACATTGATTTATGTTTCTGAGACATATTATTTCACATCAGAAATGTTTATTGTAATGGCACAGACTTCTGATCTTCTCCTGTAAACCCTGGTTCAGTTTATAGAAACTTGTAAATCCTGGCAGAGATTTTTGATTGAGAAACATTGCCTTAGTCCCACTTAAGATTACCTTGGTCCCACAAACAAGGTTCCTCAGTTGATTTGGACATTTACCTTCCCTGTGCTAAAAGTGAATGAATGAAGCAATCAATCAATTAAATATTCATGGTTCTCTTTTTCCAGAAGGTCCTGTTTTTCAAATGCTGAGATATAGAGTAACCCCATCTGAGCATTAAAAAACATAATATAAACATTCTTTTTTTAACAAAATATTTAAAAAATGAGAGCTGGTGCTTTCCGCACTTGTTGCACATCTAGTATTCACCAGCTAGCATTCTTGTACACCATGCTGACTGTAGATCATGGGAGTTGGTTTGAGACATCTAAACACCGTGTTAGAGAAAACTTTATTATATAATCAAATGCTCTTGACTTTCTTGATTTATTTATCAATGTTTTTCTATAGTGTATTTTTTAATATTGTGCCCAGGCAGCAATATTTTGTATTCATTACAGATGAATGTTACTTGTAAAAAACAAAACAAAACCTTCCACCCAGAGCAACTATTGCAAAAGGATAGAAAACTCCAGTTATGTTTTTTTTTCAAAGGAATGTCACTGCCATCATAAAAATATTGCAATGGTATATTGATTATATCCCATTAATTACCATTAAGCTAAGAAAACATGACTATGAAGCTTTCTTAGCATAATTATGCTGAGTCAAAGGACTGGGGGCAAACATTCCTCATCCTCCTTAAGAGATATCTGGAAATTTACTTTTACTGTTTCCTGAACTTCACTAATCAGCCTTGGAAGTCTTATTCCATTTTTGTCAAGTACAAAACAATTAAGTTGATTGAGAGTGACAAGTTTATGATCTCAGCAGATCCTTTGACACTGTGAGACATCACCCACCAAACTCTAAACAAAATAAAAAATAATTTTCTTAGAATTAAACATTGATGTGAAATTATCACCTCATGAGATTCAAGCAACAACATATTTGGCATCAATACTAACCAAACTTACAAAATTTATTTTTTTGACAAGGGTGCTTTGTTCCTCTGAAAGGTTGTTCCCTGCTGTTGAATGAGTGATTGCTCCCAAACAGTAGGGAGATTGGGTTGTTTTCCCAATAATGTATATCACAAAACTAAAATGGACATCTTCCCAATCTACAGGGCCACTAATGATAATAGTTTGTGATCATAGGACTTGTAATTCAACACATCTAAAGCCAGGTTAGAAAAGATACTTTCAATTTGGGAATGCTGAATGCTTCAGTGGGAAAAGATTTTACATCTTCTCATGCATTTAGGGCCAGTTAGAAAACTCTATAGATATGCCCACGTACCCATCAGAGTTAAGCACAATACTGAGGAGATTTTCTTTTTATAAAATGAAACTACAGAAGAGTTAAGATCCTGCAGATTGCAAATATTTGCTTCATAATCTCCTTTACCTCCTCATTTCTTATGATGCCTTTTTAGTAACTACTTTGCCATTTCCTGCGATTGTTAATATTGATCTCTGCAAGTCATGGTTTTAGTCTGCAGATAGATCTTCCAATGAGCAATTGTTGAATCATGTACCCAGGGGCATGGAGGTTCTCCAGGCTAACACCAAAAATATGCCCACACTTTGCTACACCCTCATACCAAGCACTTTACTCAGGAATCATATACTACATTCTTTCTTGCTGAATAATTACAAAATTCCTGTTAATCTTTCTGGACGGGGTTAACTTCTTGTCAAATAATCTTTGAATGCTTAAGGCTGACTGTTGTCAACCTGTGCAATTTGTGGCCAGCAAGCAGGAAGGAGGGGGGAAGAAGGAGCCATCTGTCTTTTAAAAGGCACTTTATACATTCAATTCTGAATTAGGCTTTTAGGAATAAGCCTCTAAATGTAAAGGATCTAAAGATGGCAAGACAGGTATTTCAGAAGGTAAAATGGTGAGCAACCAGCATCCCTTGGGCACATAAAGCCCCAAATCTCCTTTTCTTTTTTGTTATTTTATAGCTGCCTCTGCCATAATTGCTGAAAACTGATACCACCATTTCTTCCTATTTTGCAGTGGGAAGCACATGAAAGAATTTAACTAATATTGGCTAAATACGGTCTCTCAAAGCTCTCCCAAAAATAACAACATGAGAAAATAAAGAGAGAGAGAGAGAGAGAAGACAATTCTGGCCACAACCCGATGTAGGGGAAAATAAGGTTGCAATAGACAAGGCAGTTAGACCTGTTCTGTCGCATGGTGTTGTCACCTTTGGCTGTCTTTTACTAGCCTAGAAGTCCAGAAATTCTTCTGCATGTTGTAATTTTGATAGGACAGCTTTTACACTTGGAAATCTTCAAGACAGCTTTTACACTTGGAAATCCAGATATGTGTTGGATGGGAGTTTTGGAAGTTGCACTCTGAACACATCTAATTTGGTAGTGGAGTTTTAAGAGCATATAAGATGAATTACATGACTAGATAGCCAGAATTGATTCATGGGTTGATTAAACACTGCATAGTATCCTTTTATAATGCAAAAAAAATCAAAGGAAGCATTTATACCATCCAAATCTTTATTTGAGAAGTAATTTTTTCTTTCATTTTTGTACAAACCTTTCCAGTCACTAATTCATGAAACTTATGGATGTTTTTTTTAAAAAATTGGCAATAATGTCTTATTGACATAATATCATGTATGACTCTGACAGCTCAACTTAGAGTCAGTGTATCTAGTGATATATCTAGTATTCAGTGATCACTGAATCTATCAGCAACTGGGGAATTTCACAGCAGAATCATTTGCTGGAAATGAACCACTAGACTAGGTAGACATTGATTTACTCTAGCAAATCTTGTGTTCTTTGCCACATAACATGATAAATTTTAAGTCCTGAGATAAAAATCATTAAAAATCTTTTTAAAAAACAAAGTAAAACACCTCAAGAAAAACATTTTCTAGCTATCTTTGCTAGTAATTTTATGACTAGGTGATTTAATGGTTTACAAATGTATTGTCATTTTATATATTGCAGATATTCATTTTGGAAGCTGTCTTTGGGAAATAGAACTGAATTATCTTTAACAAGGTAACTGCAAGTACTTTTAAAGAAATACCTAGTATAAATTTGACTCTGCAAATTAAGAGCTCTCATTCACAAAAGATTATTCAAATGACCCCCTGTGAAACAAATTTAGGACATTAAAGATGTCAGATGCATCTCTGCTACCAAAATAGGAGCTTAAATTTAGCATGTGATGTGACTGTTGCCTTCCCAGGTCCTCCCAATGTCCACCACAACAGCTGCAGCTAAAAATAGAATATGATAAGAGAAAGGGTTTCCTGGTCAGAAAAACAGATCCTGAATAAGTGACAGAGTCACAGGGCAGCCATGCACTCGCTGCGGTTCCTGAGTGCTGAAGTTCTGGTATCCAAAGCGCAGCTGGTAAGACAAAACCTGAGCCACCTCGCTCACAACCTCTTCCCTCTTCTTTTTAAGGCAAGCTACTTACAGGAGCAGGCGGAGGTGATTCACGATCTGGTAAAGAACTGGCCACTGCCAGAATTCAATGTTGGAAAGCTGCTGGGCAAGACAGCTGATCACCCAGAAGACATCAGTAACCGAGCCTGTTCTTTGTGTCTGGCCAGCTGCTTGGCTGGTTTGAAAGACTATGTCTTGAACTCCTCATCGCCCTATGCAAAACAACTCAAAACTGTGGACTTAACAGGCATAAAGGATGTTGAAGTTCAGCTCTGCCCCTGTAGAAAAACAATGGGATGGTGGGCCCGGACACAGCTGCTCTCAAGGACCTGTTATGATCTGCTGGTGGACATGCAAAACCTACCCTTCCTTCCGGATGTGTTTGAGGTCTCTATTGATGTCTTTGCCGACATCTTTGTTACTGAGCGCAGCTATGAGGAAGTTGTCCAAGCCCTGCTAATGAGGTGCCATTGCCCACTCAAAATTCGCTGCAAAGCCTTCCGAGTGGACAATCTGGCTCTAAGGAAGCTCTTCTACATCATAAAGCTCGCAGAACCCTCTTCACTGAGCAGGTTTGAAATAGTCCACAACGTTAGGCTCCATATGGAACATTTGCAAGTGCTTTTTAATAACGTCCATTTTCCTAAACTGACATCGCTCACACTGCCAGCTGGGACTTTTGATGTGAGAAGATTCACACCAGAGGACGAAGCTACTCTTTCAAGAATTGGGGAAAAGCTAAGCCGAATGAATCAGCTGACGGAGCTGAGCCTGGCATTTTCCACCCTCACTGGACGGCTCTGTAAACTACTCAGGTAATGCATTCCAGATTGTTTTTGCTGGTGAATCAAAGTGCCACACAGTTGGAAATGCATGAAGAAAGATGAGGTATAGCCACAAAGCATTTGCTATTGCTTTTGGGAAGAAGCTGTGGCAATACAGGAGAAATAGCAATTTTCATTCTTCTCTTGCCACCTTTGGAGCTTTGGCTGGCAAGAAAAGCATAATAACAAACCCACAATAAGGGTAATGTTGCATAAACCATTGTCAAAACCATTCCAAAGGTTTGTGCTGTAGTTCTCACACTGCAGATTTGCACAATGGCACTGCAATACTTATAAGATTATTTCAAATGTGTTTTTTAAGAATCACTTAATGAATACTGGAAAGCCTTTCCTCCCTAGCATTTAATTGCTGCAAAAATATGTCAAAGAAATTTCTTTTTTTCTACTTTGTTCTTATGTTCTTCCCTTCACTGGATACTTCAGGCCATCACTGAGGCAGCTTTAAGTCACTCATTTAGTTGTACTGGAAAGAAGTGTTTTTACTCTTAAAACACTGGCTTTGCTGAGAACCCATTCTGATGTATTGTACCAACCATTCTAATGATGGGGCACTCTACTGATCCTAGCAGCTTGGGATCAGCCAGGATGTATTAACCAAGTTAGGCTGATGTGGACATACCCCTCCCTTTCAAGGCCATTCTTGACTCATGACCCAGAGGTCTAGGTTAGTTTGAAAGCTACTGACTAACATTGGTAGAGGAGCGCTTTGAGAAAGCCTTTTGGATAAAAGTTGA
>JANHZU010009317.1:234902-249107 GCA_032468055.1 Acrochordus granulatus | reverse complement strand
CTGAAAGAGATCAGAGACTAAGGTGGTGGCAGGAGAGTGTGTGGTTAGACAACACAGAATGGTCTGCAAGATGATCTTAGAAGCGAGGAGAAGGAAGAGAATGAGGACTGTACCAAAAATCAGATGGTGGAAACTGAGAGGAGGAATTTTGTGCAATGTTACAGAAATGAAATGAAGTGTTCCCTTCCTCTACTCATTCGTCAATGCAATTAGCTTGCACCTACAATCTACCCAGCATATGCTGTCTCATTGTTTCCTTTACCCATCTGCATATTCCTTCAATATTTGGTCCATCTGAATATAGCCCTTCTCACCTAGCTGGTGAATTTTTTCCACCACCTTTTTAGAAATTAAATGGTCAGTCAATAAACTCTGTTCTTCCTGTAGTAATTTTTAAAAAGCCCCTTGCAAGGTAACTCTCTGCAAAAGGTAGAGAGAAAGATCATGGCCTCAAAGAGAATATAAAGTTGTGATTAACCTGTGAGGTTCTGATGATATTATAAACCTCAAGGACATTGTATGAGTGGGCAGCAATTGCAAGAAGGAACCAGCAGGCATCACAAGAAAACAGATTGTTCTGTTCCTTTCAAGGGCACCGTGTAATCCTTGTTGTAAATGCTTTTTTTCACATTTCTTAACTAATTCCAAAACAGGTGGACATGACTGAGCAACTGGATAACTACTACTTCTTCCTCCTCCTCCTCCTTCTCCTGTCAGGGGTCGCCACAGCGAATCTTCTGTTTCCATCTTCCTCGGTCTTCAGGATACTCCTCAGTCACACCAACTTCCCGCATATCCTCTCACACAGCATCCATGTATCTCCTTCTAGGCCTTCCTCTTCTCCTTCTGCCCGGTAGCTCCATCCTCAACAACCTCTCCCATTTCTGTAATATTACTCCAGGCTTACAATTTTATCCCTATGATGGGGGATATAATTATTAAATGTGAGAAGGATGCATGCATTATTGATATTCTAGGTTTTAGTTAATATCCAGGATTTTCTTTTATTCCTTGCCTTATGCAGAAGGTATCCACCTTTTTTGCATTTTCTTGTCCTCTCCACTCCACCTGTGATCTGACAGGACTAACTGCTTTATTACTGTTGTGGTTCAGAAGCCATGATAACGTAAGATTGGACCAAATGATTGCCCAGAAGCATAATATAAACTGGAACTTCAACTGTTCTGTGAAGAACCCCTTTTTGCTCACATCTTCCACTATCCTTTCAGATTGTCTTTGGCACCATTAAACAAACCAATATTGATGATACAATCTAGCCAATGAAGATTTAATTAAGAGGAGGATTCTGTAGAACACGACATTGAGAATTGGCTCCACAAAACAATCATGAGGCAAATTCAAACTGAATGTATAATTAAATACCAGGAAGAGCTGTGCTGGACCACTGTATGAGATCTAATTATAAACAAAGCCCAAAGCAAGACATATCTATGTGTTCCTCGGCTTCCTGCCTCCGATACCAGAAATAATTCAAAACCTTGTGACTATGAATATGAGACAATGATAGCCTTACATTTCATGAATCAACCAAATCCTTTTAAAAACTAACTTGGGCTGCCATGTAGTGTGGTATAGTGTAGTGTAGCATGGCATGGCATGGCATAGTATAATATAGTATAGTATTTCTGTAACAGTCCTCAACTTTTGATCACAATTGGGATCAGTATTTCCATTAGTAAGCAAGGCAGTTGTTAAGTAAGTTGCACTCAATTTTATGACCTTTTTTGCTTATTGTTAAGTGAATAACATGCCCATTAAAGTACTCCAACTTTTCCATTGACTTTGCCTGTTGGAAGCCAGCTGCGAAGATCAGAAATAATTATCATATGACCCCAAGATTTACCACTGTAAATATATGCCAGTTTATTTATCAAATGCATATGCCACCAAACTCAGAAAATGACTCTTGGCAGCTCACAATAAAAAAAGTTAAAAACAATATATATAAACATTGAAATTAATTTAAAATAGCTTAAAATTAACCAGTTTGGGCTAAGCACCTGAATTTAGGGTTATTTATTTATTTAGGGTTTATAAACTGTTTATTTAAGTCATTGCTAGACTTACAGCCCCTGGTTGTAAGTCAGGGACTACTAGTTAGAGTACAGTAGAATAATTTATTTATTTTTATCTTATTTATTTATTTATTTATTGAATGTATGTGCTGCCAAAATCTGAAGACTAATATAGAGTAGTGTAATCTTGTATAGTATCGTAGCATAGTAGTAGTGTTGTGTTATGTTGTATCATATCCTATCATATAGTATATAATAGTATATTGCTTGGAAGGGAATACCAATTGTATTACACATTAGGTGAAAAACATTTTTTTTGTCCACTGGAATTTCAGTAGATGACTCCTAATATTTATAGGATAAGAAGAATAAAATAAAATTCAGATCTATTTTCTCAACACTATACATAACCTGATAGCAACTCTGAGGTTTTCTCTTTCTTGTCTTTCTTGTAAACTACTCCACTAAACATTCTCTGAAACCTGAGCAGAGAAGTACTGCTTGTCTTGCTCTGCATTCTTCCATTTCTCTAATATTATGTGCCGTGTGGTATCCAGACCTGCATACAAATATTTGTTCATCAGAAGCTTGGGTAATAGCTACCAGTCACTATTCAATATTTAGATATTCTGGATGTAAAATGGAGTCTAATAATACCAAACAATATCAATACTTTTTTTCTTTTCTTTTCCTAACAGGCTTCTACCTAAAATTCACCTTTTTCACAAGAGATACACACTGGACTGATGTTTTCATTGAACTGTCCACATAAACCCTACAACCTTTTTCTCAGAAACTGCCAGTTCAGTTGATTGATCATGTGCTATTGAGTTGTTTTTGTCTCTTAGCAACCACATAGATTTGCCAATTCAAACGTATCAGTTTATACATGAAATTGGAATGCCTGTGCCAATATCCTTCCCATTCCATTTTCTAAAGTTAAATCACATTTAACATTTCAATGTTGCATACTGTATCTCCCTTGAGGTGTTATTCACTGTCTTTCACAGGCCCTTTTGTTTAGCACCCTAGATAAATAATTCTTAATCCTACTGTCACGGAAAAAATACATTCATTACTCCCTGCCAGATTTACCTGGGAAAAAATGCTGAAGAGAAAAGAAGGCATCCTTTTTGGGAAAAAGCACTACTTCCTTTTCACTGTGTCCTGCTTCCACATTGTCAGATGTCTCCTGTTACTGGCAATATCTATACTTAGGATTCACATGGGATGCAGAGAGTGACACAGTTATTAGCATTCTCACTTTCACAAATGACTTGGAATGAATTTCCTATTCCAGTCACCAAAGGCCATGCAGGGGAATTGTTCTGATTCCATTTTCTATCCAAAACATCTGAATATAGGAACTCTGTAGGATGGTGTGGGTGACAGGTAGCATCAACAGCAGGGATGGTTTCTAATTTAGAACACAGCAAAAGCCACGTTATAAATAATTATCCCTATCCCACACATGTGTTTCAAGATACAGATTTTTATTTCCTGAGTTTTACTTAGCATGTGACAGGTGCAGTGTCTGCCAAACAATGGCAGGTAGTGGCACTATTCCACTAATTACATAAAATGAAACCCAACTGTCCAGATCCAAATTCCAGGTAAAATCATTCCACCTTTGATCACTGACTCAGTCTAGTTGATCATCTGTATCTTTGCAAACTACCCTTGAATTAGAGTTAAGGTTGTCTGACAGCTGTTGAATGAGAAGCGCTGTGGCTTGCCATCTCTACAGTAAGAAGAGCAACAAGGCCACTTTCTTTCAAAAGCTTGTGGTTTAATAAATACAGTTAAATTTCTAGGTCAGGATTTCCTGGCTTCAACTGACAAGAGTCTCTTCTGCCATTGCCTTATTAAAATATACAAGTAATACATGCAACATGTATTTCTTACAGGCAAAACATACTTATTGATCTGATTGACTTGACCACATGCTTGTTCAAAAGGGAGAAATTAAATATTATGAATGCAATATAAAGGTAACATTGTTTGGAGTGCCATCCACCATTATCACCCACAACAGAGATTCACTTGCAGTTATTTTCCTACTGTTTTTAGTGTTTCTGGGGAATTAATCATGAGATAGTGAATTCTGAAAAGCCATTGCGCCCCTTTGTGGTGGAAGATATACCTTTACAGCCGCTAGTTCAAAACGGGATTTAATGTTATTAACTTTTCTGGATCTTTGACAGCCGGACAACAGATGAAAATCCATCAGGGTGACTTGTATGTTCTCTTCATGCCAAAGCATTTGTTGCATAAGAAAAGGGAAACCACCTATGGCCAAAGAGATAGGCAAATACAGAATGAAAGTATCACCTGACGTACTCTAACTGTAGGAGAAGAGAGGGCTGAGCCAGGGGGGAGTATCAAACATAAGATTAGCCTGGAGTCACTACATACATGATAGACCCAGCCCCTCCTAATGGCTATTGGACTTGATCCCCCAACCACAAGTGTTCATGGTCATGCCGGCCACATGACTATGGAAGCAACCTCAGACCAACGCTGGCTGTTCAGTTTGGAAATGGAGATGAGCACTGCACCTTAGAGTCAGTCATGACTGGCAGGAAACCTTTCCCTTTACAGGTTTTCAACAATTAGTTGGGCAGATTTTGGTAAATATGTAAAACCAATAAATCTGTTTGTTTGGACCTCATTGCCTGGGTCTGGTCTTTTGTGACACACTTCCTCTCCAGGACAAACATATCTGTTACTCAGACAAAAAATGAGAAGCTCTTCCTGCTGTGATCTTGTTGTGCTTCTCGTCTTAGTTGCAGTCCTCAGATTAATCGTAAATTGATCCTTATATTGCATTGCCAAAAGTAATGGGTATCAGAGGCTCTGGGCAGCTATTAAGCAATTAATATAACACAGGGCTACCTAGAGCCCAAAGCAGATTTTGTATAGAGAAACTCAAGACACCCTGACTCCATTCGCATATGTTTTATTGTGTTTTGTTTGCTTGACACTGCCAGAGATCTTGGCTTAGATATTCTACTTTGCTTTGAAGAAAACAGGCCAGTTGAGAAAGGCCACACTTTCATGGCTGTGTATCTCAAGGCATAATTTTAAGGGAAGAGATATATCTCCCTCATGGATTAAGTTGACAGGTTGTTGTCTCCGAAATAGTAGCACTTCATGTTTAATTAAGGGCTGCCACTCACCTAGTAAATCCAGAGAGGAAACCTTTTGACTTGGCCAGCCCAGATGACAAACCAAAGCCAACTGCAATACAACCTCTCCATATGAGTTACAACATTCTTTAAGCAGCAGATTTATGGGGCTATAATTCATTTTAACCCAGGCAGACTCCTTTTACTTAAATAAATGGGCAAACTTAGCAAAATGCTTCTGCTACAGTTCTGCTTACTTACAATAAACTGATGCTGTTATAAACCCAAGAAACATTCACATTTTTAGTGTGATGGAAAAGAAACTGAGTTTGATATTTTCTCCTAAAGAAGATTACAATTTCTACATATATAAGTGAGTCCCCCGCTGCAGTATTCCTGGCTTCAGTGAAATCCAAAATGGAAGAATTATGAAGCATTTTCATTTCAGGGAGTGTGGACAGAATGATGAAATATGTAAAAAAATCACTGAAGCACTCTTTGCCGCTTCTCAACAAAATGTCAAAAACACAACTGAAAGAAATGCTAAAACATTAAAAAGTACCCTGGGAATAGAAAACAAGAAACTTCTTTTTTTTCCAAGGAATTAAGTGTGTGTGAACCTGAAAGATACATTTTGCTACAGTATTAATTCTAGCATTGCTCACCAATTACTTAACTCATTGTCTTAAACAAAAGTAGAGAGCTATTTGGTGAAGTGGTTAAAGTGTCAGGCTAGAAATTAGGAGACAGTGAGTTTTAGTCCCACCTTAGACACAAAACTATTTGGGTGGCCTTGGACCAGTCTTTCTCTCTCTTAGCACTAGGAAAAAAGCAAGAGCCAACCACTTCCAAAAATATTGCCAATAAAGTTGGTTTTGATCCTATTGTATAAGCCATCTACGTTGATACTGACAGATACTGTGGAGAAATTGAATAGTTTTTCTCTCATTTCATCAGAAAGCAAAGTTATTAAAGGCAGCAATATACAAGAAGTTCTACTTGATGCAATGTGCACAAACTATGGAATGTGCTGCCACAATGTGCAGAAATGGCTATTAAATTGGATTGTCTTAATACTGGAATAGCCAAATTAATCAATGCTAAATCTGAAATGGTTTATTATCTCCATATCGGTGACTATCATTTATTGTATTTATGAGCAGATATTATCCATAGATATGAAGTAAGATAAAATATGGCACTGTATGGTATCATTGTTTCCTGTGCAACTCTGACTTCTTCAAAGGATCTTGATGGCAACCATGAACACACAGTGTTAGACTAACTAGATCACCTTTTGATTTTATAGAGTAAGGCTGCTCTTACTTAGCAAAGTTTAGGAGCATATTTTGCCAAAATATATTTTGCAAAGTATATTTTGCCAAAATATAAGATACTGTATGTTGTTCTCTTGCTTGGTGCTTGCCAGAACTGTTCCTGTCTGGTTCAGTTCAGCTTGAAAAGAGTATTTGGTAAGGGCAAGAATATTCCTCTTCTGCCTATGCTGACCTTTTTGGGCCCATGACATCTGCATCAAGCCAGAGAAAGGAAATCCTATAAACAGGTTAGTACTCAAGACTGAAAAGTGTTAATTGGTGGCTCTTCTTACCCTCTGCTGCTCAAACAAAGAGAAGAGGGTTAAATAAGATGAAAAGAAGTAATTTTTTACTGATGAAAGTTTACCTTTCAATCTGCAAGGGAGGATTCTAGCTTTACCCTACAAAGGGAGTTGCTCAGTCCTGGTGCAACACCATAGCAGAGCCTATGAATGACTCCAAATGTACTGAGTGTATGTGACCCAAACCAGGCTTTTTGCTTGTAATCCCTGTTTACAAGACATGATTTACCAGTCTAATATGCACAGATTTTTGTGATAGCCATTTGTCTTTGTGCCAGTTATATTAATAATTTGCACCCAATCACCCTGGAATCAAAAATTCTCTCCTCTCATCGATGGGATTTAAAGTGAATTCCAGGTGAACTTTTAATGCTAAATGATGCAATCATGATCATGAATCAATCTTTGTGTGAGAATAATTTCAGAGAATTCTCTCACAGTACAGCATCATAGGCCACAAGGTAGGTAGAGGTTTAGTCATGAATAGAAGAACATCTTTCTCTTCTCCAAAGGTCGCAGAAAAGTTTCTTCACACTCATTGCCAAAGGTGGAAAGGTTTCTGAGACAGATTGATATAAATTATGTTACACATGAGTGATGAAGATAAATGAATGCACCTAAAAATATAGGTTTCTTATATTTTCTGTTTCCAGCACTCAAATAAATTTAAATGTTCTCTCTTGGTAAAAGGTTATTTCCCTTGTGCAGTGCTGCCCTTTTATAGGCTTCACGGGCTAAATGGAATCAGGTTTCTACCAGGTTCAGAATCTTTATTCTTTTTCTTCTCCTGAATATTTCAAAAAATAGGTGAGAAGCTATTTTTTTCCACAAAAGTAAACTAATATTCTTTCCAGTCCTCTGAGGACTGTAACAGATCCATCGACTTCTAGATCAAATGACAGCAAGAGGAATCCCACCAGCAAAGAAAATATTGAATACTCTTTTCTCTCTGAAAATGGCTGTGTCCTTTGGATGAAATTAAAAATGAATCCCACTCTCGATTTGCACTTTTCTGCTTCTTCTCAATACATAGAGAACAAACACTAAAACGAACCATTTTATTACATGGATTTTAGAAATTATTTGGGAAAAGCCATGGCCAGGTAATAGTGTATTTCACATTGTCTTCAACTTCTCATTCATCATTTAAAAAAAGATTTAATACTCAAAAGTATGTTTGAAAAAAATGTATTTTGTAAGAAAAGTATCCTGTAACTAGTTTTGCCAAGTGAATTATAAATGTTAAAAGATCGTTGCTTCATCCCTTCAAAGAAATAACTGCAGGTGAAATGCAATGGGCAGAGCAGCCAATTCCTTTCCGAGCCTATATCTGGGGACTGAGCCAATGCCATCTTTAAATCAATATAGGTGACATAAAGGTTGCCATGTGGCTGGCTATAATGTTTTTTTTATAAAATGATATAAAATAGGGCACTGATTAAGTGTCTCTGAAGTGTCTGATCTATTAAATAATGTAAAATAGACACTGATCAAGTATCTCTAAAGCTAAAACAAGTATCTTGTTTTTCTGCCAGAATATTATCTTGCACATCCCCTCCCTTGCCACATTAGACAACAGACCTGTATCAAAGCTAGAATATCTAATGAAGAACCAATCCTTTCTGTAACACAAGTGTAGATGAGATAAAGTCTTTGTGTTCTTGCCATATGCTGTAAAGAGGATGAACTCATCAATTATAACAAAATAGAAATGGTTACTTCCCCCAGACAAATCTTCCCTTGCCAGCATTCCTGAAGAATCCATGGCTTTTGCATCAAAAAAATCTAAATGTCTAGGATATTTAGGATGCCTAGGTATCTTTCCAAGTTTTAGCATTTTGGAATGAACAACTGAAGACCATTATTGCTGAAACTACAAGCTTCCAAAGGCCATCTTTTGGTTTACTCACCACAGTGCAAATACAAGTAGTCCTCACACAATGACTGCCTTAAGAAGCAACCATTCAAAGTTATCTGTCACCAATCCTTACATTTATAACCACTGTGGGGTCCTGTAGTCACGTGATTGCCATTTGTATGCTTAGATACTGCAATGGCTTGAAACAAGCAGAATTAATAGAAAGGCAAAAATAAAATCATAAGTCATGTAACTCCAACCCTCTGCTGAGACTGATATACTCTAATATATGAGTATGTCAATTGAAATTTTGGATCACATTACATTTCTGCATAATACTCTGGCCTCCATGATCTTGTCCGCATGGAAGGAAGGGAGCCTATTTGATCTAGAACATTACAATTATTCTGTTCATCGTTTATCTCCCTAGGCCCAGAAAGAGCTTGGTTAGATTGGAAATAGCAGACCCTTGGCACAGCTATTCTGGAGGACTTGTCCCAAGCCCCTACTTGATATGTCATGGATGTGTCTGAGAGATCATTCCTTCATGCAAGGAGGTTGTCCATCTCAGAAGGAGCATTTACTATGGCCCAATGTAAGGGGGTGCGATGGCCGAGTGGTTAAGATGCTGGGCTTGTCAGCTGGAAGGTCAACAGCTTAGCAGTTTGATACCCAAAACCCACTGTGTAATGGGGTGAGCTCCCATTACTTGTTCAGCTCCTGCCAACCTAGCAGTTTGAAAGCATGTAAAAATGCAGGTAGGTAAATATGTATCGTCTAATTTGGTGGGAAAGGTAACAACATTCTGTGCACCTTGGTGTATAGTCATGCTGGCCACATAACTACAGAAGCATCTTTGGCTATGAAACAGAGATCAGCACAGCCCCCTAGAGTCAGACATGACTGAAAGGGGAAATCTGTACATTTACCTAGCGTTATGCCCTGCTTTCCTCCCTTTTGGAAGAAGATTTCAAAATGTTCCAGTTCAGTAATGTCCATGCTCCCTAGAGAGAACAGAAACAGTTTCACAATTCCTCTTGTGATGCCTTTTTACATGACATAGTGTATTGAATGAATTGCTCCTCTTCTGATCCATACTAATTCAAGCTTACCTGAGACATCACTTGCTTCTTTTTAGCTTACAATTCTAGAATGTTTGACAAATACCTCTAGAACATTTGGCAAATTTCTTGAAATCATTATTGCTACAAGTTTATCAACTGTTTAGTTAACAACTATCTTTTCTAATATGATTTATTTTTATGCTTTTTACTTATACCTTATTTAATATATATCTTAGTTTGGCCTTCTATGTTTTTCTTCTGTAAATTACATTTAATAATTCTTTAATTTCCTGTTTTTTCTTTTGTTTTTGCCAGTTATATTTATTTCATTTTTATACCACCTTTACTACGTAACTCAAGGTAACAAACATACCTAATATTCCTTCTACCTCCTATTTTCCCCTGTGAGATGGGTTGGGCTGAGAGAGAGTATTGCATTGTATTACTTAATACTTTGCTTTGACCACAAATAAACTTTACCTAAATATCCTGGGACTGTTTTTCCCCTTCCTAAGGCCTTCACATATTTAGTCATACATAGAAATGCGTATGGGGGACAGGAAAAAGTATCAATTATTTCTCAATTATTTCTCTTATCAATTATTTCTCTTTCCCACTTTTGCCTCTCCAATTTATTTTCTCTTCTTAGATGTTTCAAACATTTTCCAAATCTGTTACAAGCTCTGATTAATCTGATCATGATTCCAGGGTTAAGTTAGGATTAACCTTAATCCTAACAGAACTAGTTGATTAGCCAACCTCCCAACTAGCAGTAATACTGTATGAATCATTCAGTCCACTTCGGTCACTACTTGTTCATAAAAGTACCTTTTAAAAACTGCTAATTATAATATATAAGGTATATAATTTAGAATAGCAGTAAAATATTAATATTCTGCTTGGAATAAGGTCTGAACATTGCTCACTAAATGTTAAGCTCATTATTGTCATGCTTGTATTTTAGCACTCTTGTAAAAACCAAAAAGGACTCTCCTTTTTTTTTGATCTATTAAAAATATGAAGAAGACTATTTTGAACCTAGGGCAGCTCAAGTTTACAGATTTGGACACATATAACCCTAATGGCCAATATCCAGTTACTCCACACACATGCACAGACACAACTTTTTTATTTGTAAAATTCATATGGCTGCTCAGCTCAGGTACATGATTCTAATTAACAATACTTAAAAACAGAAAAAAAATGATATCCAATTATGAAAGTCAGAAAGATAAGGATTTGGTGTTTGCCTTCCCATCAATATAAACAGCTGATCAGCACCAGGGCCAGTTCCAGGGAAGCTCTCAGTGATTCTGTCAGAAATCTTGCCTCTCTTTACTATAACTGAAAACCATAGTGGGCAGTAGTAGAGCTACAGCAAAAGGACTTTGCAATCCTCCTTCCCCCCATAATTATTACATTTGGAGAAAACATTTTCTACATCTACAGATGTAACAGACAGCAAAACAACTATTATTAAGAGGTCATAGTTCTTGGAGAAAGGAAAGGATAAACACAAAACATGGTAAATATACTGTGCAGCTGAGAAGGATAAATCACACTGAATATATTATTAGTAGTTGTATTAGTAGTAGTGACTATATTTGTATAAATCTAACAATGATGCAAGATATATCTTTACAGAATAACTAATGTCATACTGTATTTTGGAGTATTTACTACAAGCAAGATACAACTTCACTACAGTTATATTTTTAAATAGCCCTGCTACCTTATCATTTAGACAAAATACACATGATTCCACTTTCTTCCTTTTTCAGACATTTCAGACTCCATAACTGAATTATTCTGTGCCACGCCTCTTTTCATTTTGGACTGTGAGTTGTTCTTCGTCAAATGTTAGCAAAACCAAGCTCCTCAGAGTAATAAACATATTTATGGTATGCCTCAAAGGCCCAGTGAAATAAATTCCTAATTACTACACTGTGCTTTTCAGTGAAAGTAGTTTAAGTATTTACACTACATGGGCAGCCAATTCATTTTCAGTTGCTATGGCAGCTGCTTCCATGTGCCACAAATCATCTTCTTGAGATTAATGATTTATAGTCTTCTGAAGGCTATTCTTCACCTTTCCCAGTCTGGGGCCCCTCAGAGGTGATTTTTTCCCCCACCAGGGCCAGAAATAATGAGAGATATATACACTTGGAGAAAGTGGTGAAAGATCACTGTACCTGAATTAACACATGAACCTAAGACTTCACTTTAGTGGATCAGACAAAATCTCTACATAACCCAGCACAGCTTGCCAGCCAGCCAAATATTAAACAGGGCATCAGGAAGACAAACACCTTCTTTGTTTATCACCTGCTTCTACAAGCCTCTGATTCTGGGAAATCTATTTAGCTGCCCTGTCCACTCTCCATGACTTTGCGTAACCCTTTCAAAAATCTGTTTGGCCCAAAGTCCAGCCTGCATCTTATAGTAATGAAACACATTCATTCATTCATTCATTCCAGGATTTTAATATTATTCATTTACATGGACTCAAAGCAATTTACAAAAAGATTGAAGGAATGGGATAAATGATCCTCAGCAGGCTATACTAACACAAAGAACTTCTCTTACTTAAATACAAAACTGTTCTTACTAGTTAGTTGTTGTAAGAGAGGCATTACATGCATAAGAAACTGCTTTTATTCACATCAATCTTTGGTCAATCTTGGTATATTAACTACTTTGCTGCAATTCTCCAAAGACTCAGCACTGAACTTTTCCAATTCTGTTCCTTAAGATTTTTTTTATCTAGCAATGCTAAGGACTCCTCCTGTGATATTTTATTAGCAGAGCATGTGCTTTATTACTCAGCTATAGGCTTCTCCATCCTGATTTAAGAAATAATTTATGGATTCACACATTGAATCAGAGCTGTTGTTTAAACATGGTCAATTGAATATACATACCATAATGGCTGGGTTCAAAATCAACCCAGGCCAACTTACATGATGGTTTATCATAGTGCATCAACCTGGCCATTGATTCAATTTAATGTCTTTAATTAATATGAAGAATACAAATTTTAGTAGAATATATTTCCCTGATTATCCTGACACCTTTTCCATTGAGTGAAGCCTATCAATCAAAGTACTGGTGGGATGCATACCATAGTTTGGGCACAACACAGGAGGAGATCCTTTCTGACGAATCTAACAAGAAGTCCTTTTAGATCAAGAGTGTCCTTCAGAGTAGGTTCTCTTCATACACATCTCCATAACCACACATCACAATAAAATAGGATAAGAGATGGTTAAAAGACCTTCAGATCTTTAGAAGTTCAAATATGAAAATAATTAGCAATAATTCAGCATTGATATAATGTAGTCCCTGTATACCATTCATTGATTAGCAGCCTGTCTTCCACATATTGTACAGAAGCTCTTGGAAAGGCCAACTCTGAATTATCTTTTCTACTGCAGATGATATCTCAGTCTTGCCTAGATTTGATTTGGCTTGATTTCCATCACTGAACCCAGACAATGATAAATGTCACTTGCACAGTGAAGATGCTCCAATGCTTCAGATGATCCTTCCTTTTTGAAATAAGAAAGAGGGGCAAAAAGAGCTCTAAGGGGTACAAGAGCAAACTATGCCAAATATCTTTTTATTCATCTTTAGAAATACATATGCAGTTTGTTTAATGTTTTATGCTGTTTATATCTTATGAAGTTATCATTAATATAACCATAGATTTTAATCACTGCATCTGTCTATCATATGATTCTGATAAATGGATATTATATTTATATTCAAGGAACAAATTCATACAATTTTGTAACATTGTACAAGAGGTAGCTACTAAAACCATCCCAAAGAAACAGAAATGCAAGAAAGTAATGCCTGATGAGGCATATGAATACCTGAGGAAAAAAGGAAAGTGAAAGGCAAGAGAGAAAGGGAAAGATATACCCAACTGAATGTTGATTTCGAGAGAATAGCAAGGAGAGATAAGAAGGCCTTCTTAAATGAAAAGTGCAGAGAAATAGAGAAAAACAATAAACTGGGAAAGACTAGAGAGCTCTTCAAGAAAATTGGAGATATCAAGGGAACATTTTGTGCAAAGATGAGCATGATAAAGGAAAAATGATGGGGACTTAACAGAAGCCAAAGAGATTAAGAAGAGATAGCAAGAATACACAGACTTATACAAGACAGATCTAAATGCCCTGATAAACATGATGGTGCTGTCATTGACTTAGAGCCAGACATCCTGGAGTGTGAAGTCAAGTGGGCCTTAGGAAACATTACTAACAACAACACTAGCAGAGGTGATGATATTCCAGATGAACTATTTAAAATCCTAAACGATGATGCTGTGAAAGTGCTGCACTCAATATGCCAGCAAATTTGGAAAACTCAACAGTGGCCACAGGATTGGTAAAAGTCAGTTTATGTTCAAATCCCAAAGTAGGGCAATGCCAAAGAATGTTCAAACTACCATACAATTGCACTCATTTCACATGCTAGCAAGGTTATGCTCAAAATA
>JANHZU010009317.1:91665-103287 GCA_032468055.1 Acrochordus granulatus | reverse complement strand
ATAGGAAATAGTATACCATCCCCTTTAGAAAATAAGGGGATAAAGCGTGATACTCTATATTCTGTTTTCTCCAGTAAATCAGTAGTTCCATAAGGATACACAGCAATGTTTGATTTAATCTTTGGTGAGCATGTCAGACTCTTCAATTATCTGTTAAGATAGTCAACCTACTTACATAATTCTTAAAAATTATAAAACAACTTTGATAACAAAGATTATTTGATCTAAATCTATGTAATTTTATTTAAATTAAGGAGCTGCTGGTGGGTTCAACTATGATTCTAATTCAGGGCCAGGTTTCTGGACTGGATTAGGTGCTGGAGGACTTCTTGGATACTTGATTGGCAACCGAAGGTAATCTTGTTTTCTCTTGCAACAGTCCTGTTTGACAAAAAGAAGAATTGATTCCCCCAAAAGGAAATAATTTTTGTTTGCTACTACAAATACTATCAGTTATAAACCTAAAATGTTTCTGCTTACATGTTGATTTTTAAAATAAGAATAGATTATAAATTTTTGAGAAATAGTATCCCATTCTTTGCTACTACAACCAGCATTGATGAGTAGAGCCAGATACAGAGGTGGGCTAGTAACTTAGCTGTCTGTACCACTCTTAGGTAGGATGAGAACTTTTCTGCCCACTTTTAATTTTTTTAATAGTTGTCCAATTGATAGGTATCTCTAGGGGTTTTTATAAATAGCTGAGCAACAGTGAAGAAGTAGGTTGTCTTTCAGAATACACAGACTTTGGAACATACTTTCTGTAAATGGATTGATTTATAAAATATAGAAAATGGCTGTCATTGACTCAGCACTTTCAGGTATGCCATTATAGTTGCTTAATATTGCATCATTACTGAAGAAACTCCTGTAATGGTGTTAAAAATTCAAGCTGCAGTTTCCAGAGAACAAATTTTTAACATGTCAATTTTAAGCTGATTATTTCAATAGTACCTGTTTTTCAAATCAAAAGTTTTTTCTAAATCTTGTTTATTTGTTTTGTTTTAATGACAATGGTTGTAATGGAAAAGAATGTCAGTATTTTAATAAATATAAGAATTAAAAGCTCAGTTTGGTTATTTTCATGCTATTAAATAGATCTTCACTTCTCTGTAATGTACTTTTGCTGCCTCCCCAAATTTCTTTATACAAATATGATTATATTTTTCCCATCTTATTTATATTTTTCCACATTTATTACTTTTATTACTTAGTTTCAAAATATTCCATTGCTAAATCCTCCAGTTTTTCATTGAGAATTCTTCTGTATATTCTTCCAGAATTATTTGGATTCTTATTGTATTTTTTAGGATTTTATTTTTAGTTTTTTTAAAACAGTTTTTTAGCTTCTTGCACATACTGTATTATGCAGTTTGTATGACTTTTGTATGTAGTTCTAACCAGATTCATTGTTTTTCTAAATGTGAAATCTTGTTATAGTTTTTCCTACTATGAACACATGCCTTAATGGTAAATCAATATATTCCTTGGAAATATTCATTTTTAAATAGAAATTGCTAAAGAGATATCCTCAGTTTGTTGGAATAATGGAATATATTCTGCATGTATACATGCAGAATCATTAAAAATTATGAACAGAATCATTTTCTTCTAGGTCACCTTCACATCACAGATTTTCTCCTTACTATAACACATGGGCTGGTGCAACTGCTCCACCTCCATTTACTGGTTCATTTGGCAATTCAAATAGCTGTACAACATCTCACAGTTCAGAATCAAGACCCACCTCTGGTGAGTTATAAGCCATGTTCTCCTTGGTTTTTTGAGTTAATATTAGGGTGCCCGATATCATCAATTTTCCAATTAAAAAATCCTTTTGAAATCAGTTGGATTTGGATTAATGATAGTAGTTTTTCCCACTTGTTTTAATCAGGTGTATACTAGTTCTCATTGTGGTAGGGGATCTGCATTCAGTCTGTAAATTTTTTTTGTTTTGAAATTGTACATGATTTAGTACTTCATTGTACAAATACATAATTCATTCCTGTCTATAGATGTGTAGAGTAGAGCTGGAGTCCAATATCAGTTTCAAAAAGTATCATATATTTATACTAAAGGAAATGATTTAACAGTGATTTTCTTCTGATGAAACTCTGCCCTAACTATAGTTCAGCCATTTTTAATTGAAGGATTGAGCACTTGTGCCATCTTGAAAAAACACATTACATTACTTAAACAGATTATCAGTCCCTACTGTAGGAAAATGAAGAAACTGATTTCCTGTAGTTCTTCCTTGGTTAATAAATATTGTAAAGTAGCTCATAGACTGAATATGTTTATCTACTTTACTATTTTTACTGGGATTGTCAGCCGGAAGGTCAGCAGCCTGAGTTCAAGATCCAGGTACCGTGTAACAGGATGAGCTCCCATTACTTGCTCCTGCCAACCTAGCAGTTCAAAAGCATGTAAAGATGCAAGTAGATTAATAGGTACTGCCTGATTTGGTGGGAAGGTAACAGCGATCCATGTGCCTTGGCATATATTCATGTCGGCCACATGACTATGGAAGTATCTGGACACTGGCTCTTCAGCTATGAAACAGAGATGAACACCACTCCTAGAGTTGGACACTACTGAAAGGGGAATCCTTTATCTTTATTTACTAATTACATTGACCACTAATTACTAAACTAACATAATTAGTTTAAAATTAGTTATTGACAATTGTTCACTTTTTTCTGTTTTTCCATCCTCATTTCTTAGGTTTTGGAGGCACAAAAAGAAGATAAAGTTTGGCTTCCACTCTACCTAAGCAAGTGAATAAAAGCAACATTTCAGCAATTCTGAAATGTGTTTTAAACCTGTTTGTTTGAGCTGCAAAATTCCAACTTTGGATTCAGCTTCATATATTTGTATCTGTGCATCTTTAATAATGTAGTTAAGTTTATTCTGGAACAGCATATTTTGGAGAATAGAGAAGTTGCTCAAGTGATGTCTAACATGGAATTGTCTTTTATAGAAAAGGGGAGAGAATATTATAGTCTTCTGCAACCTAGTACCTTTCAGATGGGTTGGAGTATCACGCCTAGAATTAATAGCTTGCTATCATGTTGGGAACAGGAGATTGGAATATTTGTAATAATTAGATGTTTTAAAAGTTGGAAATGCAACTTTCTAAGGACTCTCAGGCAATGGCTGTTATATATTATAAAAATAAAAAAGAACACAACATTATTTTCTGAAGAATACTCTCTGGACTGAACAGACTGATCTATTATTTTCTTTACAATATTTCTTCAGAAAGACCTGAAGTAGGAAGAAAAATCTGCAAAGCAATCCTATGCATATCAACTAGACAGTAATTCCTTTAGAATCCCAGTAGACATGTATCAGCTTATACTGTATGTCTGTCCCTAACCATTTCTAGTCAGGGGCGATTAATTACAAACAGCTTATTTGATGGAATCTATAGTACAGTTCATATCTTGGAGTGCATTTCCAGAGATATCAGAAATTCACAAAGAAGACTTGTTTATATGAAAACTTGTCCTTTGTTTGATCAGAATTACTTTCTTGGCATGATAGAACATAATATAATGCATTGTGGATCCATTTTTAATTGGCGTCTCATTTAATTTCAGTGGTTCAGGTAAATATATTTTTCTCTCTCTTGTATTTGCTCCTTTCAGATGACCTATTTTCCTAGCTTTTTTAGTTTCCATTCCTCTATTCACTGTGAAGAAATTAACAACAATCCCAAAAGTTTGTATTTAAATTTCAAAATAAAGTAACAAAGCCTGAAAATATGTCACAGCTGAATTTTAGTCAAGTTTTATTTATTAAAACCTTTTAAATATTTAAAACAATATGTGAATGAAACAAGTATGCAAAGAAACTCTCTTATAATTGTTTAATAAGCAAATAAATGAAATTCAAATGCATAAAATCACACTGAAAATCAATACAGTTCCAAAATAATAAGCATAACAATAAAAGGAATTGACATTCTGATAAATTCTAAAACACTGAAGCTCTCTCATAATAGTTACATTAAGTCTAAACTAATATCTCTTGTGTTGCATTGAGAGTATTATAGGTTCAGAAACTGATTTTTTAAAACAAATAGGTCTTGCTCTATAGTTGTTAAATGGTGAAAACCAATCTATTTAAGGAAGGCAATTGAAACCTCTGGAATCTTTCTGCTGACAGTTTTAGCTCTAACAGACATAATATTAACATGAAAGTTGCTCTTGAATGTTTTCTGACTGAAAATCAGGGGAGAGATGCATATGGAGACCCACACATACAGACACACATTTATTTCAAAGTGATGACCCATGAGAACTGGATGTTACTAATTGTTATTCAGTGATAGTGGTGGAGATAGTCAATGATTGAAATGATCATGGTGGCATTGTCCTGAGAACAAGCTCCAACACAGCACCGAGTAAGTGTAGACCGGAGCAAAGGTTGGATCTGAGAAGCTGCCAGATCAGTGCTCTGCTGAAATACTGAGAAGTTCGTGTCAGCCTGCTAGCTACACTGAGGCAATTCCCCACATGGCTTTGAGTGGGGCTTTAGCCCAGTATTTATAGATGTTTGGCATCACAGGAGAGGTGATCTGGTTGGAGGTTTTCTTTGAGAATTACAGCAGCATTAATTTTGGCTCCTGAAATACAGCCCTCCAGCAGACCTGAGAACAATGACCTGAGGAATGGCAGTAAGAAGTCTGGGCAGTGGAGGCAAAGTTATGCCAAAGGACACATATATTATTGGTCTGGAGTTGCGGTGGCCTAGTGGTTAAGACGCTGGGCTTGTTGGCCAGAAGGTTGGCAGCCTGAGAGACCTAGGTAACATATAATGGGGTGAGCTCCCATTGTTTATCCCAGCTCCTCCCAACCTAGCAGTTTGAAAGCATGCAAAATGCAAGTAGATAAATAGGTATTGCCTATATTGATGGGAAGATAACAGTGTTCTGTGTACTTGGTGTATAGTCATGCTGTCCATATAACCATGGAAACTTCTCTGGACAACACTGGCTCTTTGGCTATGAAACAGAGATAAGCATTGCCCCCTAGAGTCAGACAACACTGAAAGGGGAAACCTTTACTTTTTACCATTACCTAACGTTGTGATTTCCAGATATAGATGTGTCCATGCCTGAGTCTTTCTGAAAATCATTCTGGAGGATCTCTGTTAATGGGCTAACAGCTAAGATTGTGTCTTGGATTGCATGCCTAGTTGTTAGATCTGGAACACATCCTAGACTGAACTGGGGATGGGACTGGGAATTAGAAACAGAATTGTGTTATTTATTGATTCTGATAGTTTGGAGCAAGCAATGTTGAAGTGGACTCGATGATTAAGTAAGTGAATGGAAAACCCACAATAGCCAGGCATCCCTATTGCTGCTGACTACTGAGCAAGATTAGCTTTTGGAGTGCTGTGTTCTGATGTAGGTGGGGAGTCAATTGGATATAGAGTGGAATGTGAAGTTGGGGGCTCTCATGGGAGAGCAAGGTTTGGGGAGAAGTTTAGATGGGGGCAGGCAATAACATCAGGGTGGTGAAAGTCAGGAGACCTCACAAGGTTTGTGGGTGGACCACCATGGGACAACAGTTGATACATGCAACATCCCAATTTCTCCTGTTAGTACTCACTTTTGAAGCTCCATCACTAAAACCCCAGTGACCTGGTATCTGGTGATTGCTATTAAATCCAATGATTTGATTGTGAATGAGGCAGCTGACCCGGCATAGAAAATCTAGATTTGCAAGCCTCCTCTCTAAGGTCTGCTCACTTGGGCTTGAGTTTGGCAGCAGCCATGATTCAAGGGTAGGGGAGTGAAGTGACAATTGCCACCTTCCTACCTTCAGAGGTTTTGCACTGCAGAAAATTGGGAGACCCCGTAGTTGAAACTGATCTCTAGAGATTTTTTATTATCTTCCCTGCTGTGCAATGACATCATTGTCTGAGCTGCTTAAATGCTCCTGTGTGGTATAGGTTCTGGAGGGGCACAGGAATTCATGGCAAGTATGGATCTGAGTCCTGAGTGCCTGATTCCCATAAGTGGTTTCATATAAAATCTATTTTTTTGTCTTGTGGAAGTTGTGATATGAACTGAGGGTGGAGAACCTTATCATAAGTTCTTTGTTATTGTCAATTACCTCTGATGTAGCCAGGATAGAGATGTTGCAATCATTATAGACTGGTTGCTGTTTGACTTGCTAATGCTGTTCCCTACTTACGAGGGGGAAGTTAGACCAGTTTGATTAGTCCATCCTCGGGTGACTAATGGATCTTGGTCAGTTTCAGAGGGAGCTTGATTAACTGGTAGGCAGTTTCACTGAGATATTAGTGTGCAGCTGGAATGGGAATATGATTAGGGCCTTGAATTAGGTATTGCCCCTATTTACTCTTCAGTGATTCCAGTGGGCTCCCTGGTTTTCTGAAGTATCCCAATAAATGAAGCAACAGAAGAACTTCTAGTGTGCTCTTGGAGAGAGATGAAGAGTAAATCTAACTGAGCATCTGTAATATGAACCTTTATGATTATACTATGGCAATTAGGAATGGCTAAATATATCTTCAGTACTTTTTTGCTGTTCACAGATAGCTGGCCTGTTCCCTTTTTAAGGTGAATCTTTCTTTGGTAGGGAGAGATGGTCACAAGAACTTCTTTAGAACCAGTGTGAAGAATATTCACACTGTCAGATACCAAGACTGGAAAACTGCAGTCAAGCTGGCTAAGGCATGGTCCTTTCGGTTATCTGTGATAACTCTCAAAGAAGTAAACATATGTTTTGGGTCTGTTTAACCCAGCTACAGTGTACCTTTCTGGTTAGTGAAGGTCTCTTGGAAGATAACATATGGTTTAATCCATGTGGTGTGACTTTCTCTCCAACTTCTCTTTTCTGGGGGTGGGGGGATGGGGGATTGAGAAAGTTATTGGGCTGAAGCTTTAGAGCACTCTGTAGGAAATGGATTAACTGGACCTTATTCAATCAGATTATGGGGGTGGGATAGTATTAGAAGGTATTGATTGCAGTTCTCAGTGATCTCTGGCATATTTTGGCTGGGGTAGTACAATTATCCTGGCTCTCTTTAATAAATGCCTGACTCTAATTCAAGATTTAAAACATCTTTCTTTAGATAGCTAATGGCTGGTAATGACAAAAATTCAATATATGTGACAGACAGAAAGTCTGTTAGAATTGCTGTTAATGTTGTAAAATCTCTTTCAAACTAAATTCTGACAAACTGTTTTTCTCAAAAGATTATTAAAAGTTCTCCATTATAATGGCAAGAAAATTAAAGCTTTTTAAAGCTTTAAAAAGCCATCATGATCATAATCTTAGACTCACTAACTTATTGTGATGCACAATTTAAGGGTAGAGATCAAGATATACCTGAAACTCATATAGGTGACAACTAGTCCCAATTAGTTTAATAAAAACTCTGTGAGTGCTTGTTGGAATGTATTCCAAGGTCCTTTGGAAGACAAAGTCCAATAGCAGTAAAATGAGAAAGAAAATATGGAATAAATGACTTTCTTTTCCATTCCTTCCTTTGAAGTTGTCTGCCTTAAGTTTTACCCTGATTTAGTCAAAATATTAAACTGAGCCAAACAATGGCTTGTATTCTGAATTTATGGAAGAAAAACTTCCCATGCCTTTTTCCCTCCAGTTACTGTGTTCTTTCCCCTTCCCCAAAGCTTCTATGAGGAAATGGGATTTAATTGGTTGGAATTTAACTTGCTTAGCAGTGATTCGATTATCATCCAGTAGCCCAAAGCATTCCATCCCATATTAAGTCCTTCAAGATGATCTAAGGAGAGGGCATAAATAATTGATCTGCAACCACTTCAGTTTTTGCTTTCTAAAAATGCTTATAAGATATGACTGGAAATAAATATAGTTTTGGAATTGCCACTTACCTTTGTAATATGCCATTTTCTTTTATACTGTACAGACACATGTAATTTCACAGCCCAAATTCTGCAGTGCTTGGAGCACTCCAAGATTGCCCTGGGTGGCCAAATCTCCAATTTTCGGTGACACAAATTTTCACATTTGTCTTACAGAAGCTTAACACACAAATTGAGTTGTTCTCTCAGTTCTGAATAGTTTTGACTCAATCCCCTACTAGTGCACTTGCAGCTATTGAATCCAAAATAAAAGGGAAAAAGTGCAGTCTCTAAGCTTTGTGTTTTAATTACACTTAATTATATATAAAATAGACTGGTTGTATAGGCAGAAGTCTAGCCATCAAAGAGAATGTCTGTTTACATTGGTGTAGACTCTAATATCCAAAGTTTATGATAAATATATGAATATATTGTTTATGTGAAACATCAGAAACAAAAGTGCAGTGCATTTATTAAGGCTTTGTTGTATCATTAATTGCAACTCTCAAAAGCCATAAATTTTACAAGGCAAATTAACTGTAGCACCAAAGACTGAGAAGCTTTTCAAATGATAATATGGATGCTGCCATAAAATAAATATGAATGACACAGGATCAAAGAGAAAGCAAAATCCCACATAGAACCCAATTTGAGTTAGCTTCAGTTTACAAGAAAGCCAATTCTAAAAAATGCAGTTCTACCCATATTAACCTGACAGATGATAGAATAAAATATCTGGCTGATTGATCTACAATTTTCCCATGATAACTTGCATGATAATTCATTCTTGGCTGATAAAACTGTTTTGCAACTTAGACAATCTCTCATGTTGATTCCATTCAGAATCATGCAATTTCATAATAAAGAACCAAACAACACAGAATGGTAATATTTCAATGAAGCCTAATTAAAATGACATAAAATCAGGACCCATTCTTCTGAATCAGAACTCTTCTTCAGGCAAAATGCAAAAATTTGGAAGGTTGAGGTAAGTTAGGTATAATGCTGAATGTTTAATCTTTAGATACGGGAATTCCTATTGGTTATCCTGAAGTAATTTTTCTCTGATGAAGGGCTAGCACCACTTGCAATCCATTTTGAATTCATTTGATTAGAATATCCAAGATGCTTACGGATACAAAATCAGAATGTGTAAGATGCTGCAAGCTAGTGTATATTTGTTTCTTCAGTGGTTAAATATTTCTGAGTTCAAGGAGAAAACCAGTTAGATGATATATTAAATATATGAATGCACTCATCTTGTGTTGAAAAAATACCAGCCATCAAAAGCAGTTCAAGATTGGGCCACAGCAAAGTAGGGATGCTGCAGTGTAAGAAGTAATCTCATGGCTAAAGTGATGTCTATCTTTCTTCCCTTCTCATTTCAAAGTTTATTACTGTCTTGCACAAGAAAGATTTCTGAAGAACCTGAAACAATGCACATTACAGTATTCATTTTTTTATCACTCAACTGGAATTTGCCTTCCTATGAGTGGAATTATTATTTTGTGCTCCCTGCAGAAGGGGGGTGGGATAGGAGAATCTCAAGGACACCAGGGCATGATCTGACTATGACAAGGGGGATACTAAAAGTTAATAGAAAAAAGGTCTTGATCTTCTGTGTGATACCCTTCAAATATTTGAAGAATATGATCAAATCCTGCATCAGTCTTCTCTCTTGTAAAGGCTAAATGTTCTGTTTTTCAATATGTTAGAATTTCCACATCATCCTTGTCTTATTCTGATCTAGCTCCAGTTTGTCTTTCTTTTAATCCATATCCAGAACTGAACACAGAATTCAAAGTGGTTTCTGATCAGTTCAGAATAAAAAATGGAACTATTACTAACTTTACATTGTAATTTAGACTCTACTGTTGGCTTTTCAAAAACACTCAAAATGGCTTACAATTAAAATAGAAAAACATACAAAATTAAAATCAAGACAATTCAAACTAATTTAACACATTGGTGAAAAAAATGCATTTCTGCCATTTTTTCCCCTAAATTTTGGAAGAGTAGAAACAAAACATATCCTCTAGGCAAAGCATTCCAGAGTGGAACAAGGCCCATTCCCATGTACAAAATAGCTGAACTCAGGGAAATTATTCAGTTCTTTTTCTTTCCCCCCTGTGTATAGTCCTTCTTGATGACTTGTCTCCCTACTACTTCCTCTTTGTCTCTTTTTAGATATTATGTCTCTTTTAGATATTCACTAAATGTTTTGTATAGCTGTACTTCTGCTGATCTCCATTTTTTTTCACTGAAAATATTTGTACTTATAATTTTAGTATTTCCTCCGTTAGGAATTCCCACCAACCCTGACCTCTTTTTTCTATTAATTTCTCCTGCCATGGGATCTCATTTATCATTGCCCTGAATTTATCAACATAATGCATTTTAAAAGTTTAAAATATACAACAGACAATACTTAGTTTAATTTTATTTAACATAAATTTTAAAAACCTATTTAAAGCCAACCAATGATTCAGGGAACAAAGCAAATCAGAGTTCTCACTTGAGGTGCAAATGACCATTATCCTACTTCAAGCACATTATGCAAGACATAATGCTCTGGAAAAGGCAAAGGTGGAAGGAAAAAGAAGAGGAGGATGACCAGTAGCTATGTGCATGCACTCAGTTAACAGTGGCAACAAGTACACCATTAGAAGCCTTGAAAGACCAGTTAGTGGTTCTATGTGGTTGCTAAGAGATCTATGTGGTTGCTAAGAGTTGATAATTACTTGTTGGCACATAATAATACATTTGACATTTTATTTTAGTGTTCCTACTCCATCTATGGCTAATTTTTCCCTAATACTTAGCATCAAGTCAAGAATAGCTGATATTGTACTCTCTGCCATCCATTAAAGAAGAAAGTTCTCAATTATAGTTTCCTGGAAAAACCATGCTTGACAGAATTTGTCTTCTAAAAGAGGTCAGGATAATTAATATTGCCACTGATATTATTTAATGCTACTCTGAAAGACTTGCAATTTGCTTTTGGAAACTTTATTAATATATTTTTGGCTAAGTAGTCTGTATTAAGACATTTAGTGTGGTATTGCCCGTACCACTGCAAATGTCTAATTTAGCTCACATATATCCACTTATTTGAATTTTGGAGCAATTATAAATACATTTAAAATAAGTGCCAGTCTGTCTCCATTTCTGTTGCTTCTTTTTAATTATGTGTGAAAGAACGAACAGAATATTCCAAGCAACTCTCAGAAATTCTATTTCTCCTCAAAACGATGCAATTCCAGCTATTCTGAAGGGATGTGGCCCATAGAGAAACTTGTTTTGCCCAGAACATCATAAACTGCTTCTGGTTCTGAAGAAAATGTCCATAAAATCTAAATAGTACTTAATACCCAAAATAACTGGATGAACATGATCCAGAGGAGGAATGGAATATTGTCCTCCTGGAACAATACAATAGGGCCAGTAGATCCTTGTTTCTGATTCTTTTTAAAATATTGTATCTTTTGATTGTTTTAATTCAGTCACCGGAATCTTCTGTAAAGGAATATGGAGATGGCCTTGAAGAAGATATTCACCAGCTGTTAGGAAAAACACGAGCTTAGCTCTGAAAGTTAGGAGAGAGGGAAGAAGAAAAGATTGCTCAACCTTGATTTTTTTTTGGCACAAAACAGGGGAGAGAGAATTTCTATCAGACTTTCAAGACCCATTTTTGCAATCTGTAACAATAGAGTCCTATTACACAGTCCTTGTGATTTCCTGACCTGGCCTTCCTG
>JANHZU010009317.1:53769-65390 GCA_032468055.1 Acrochordus granulatus | reverse complement strand
TTTCTGATTAAATTTTTTGCTCGTCCTGCGGGTTTCTCGCCTTGTGAGTTACTCGTCCTGTAAGGCACCACTGTACTATGATGGGTATTTGAAATCATGAAGGGTTAACCGCCCAAGGACATTTAGTGCAGTTAATCTTTTCATAAGGTTCTTGAAAGTTTGTAACACAGCTTCTTATTGAAAACATAACCTAGCCATTTAGTTCTGTAAGGTAAAGGTTTCCCCTGCCAGTCATGGCCGACTCTAGGGGACAGTGCTTATCAACAATTCACAGCCGAAGGAGCCAGAGTTTGCCCAAAGACACTTCCATTGTCATGCGGCTGGCATGATTGTTCTTTCCCACCAAATTAGGTGGTACCCATTTATCTACTTGCATTCTTACATACTTTCAAACTGCTAGTTGGTAGAAGCTGGGGCAAGTAATTGAGCTCACCCCATTATGCAGTGGTGCTTCAGTCTTGAACTGCATTTTAACTGCTCAGCTACCACACCCCCATTAGTTTGTAGTTTTATGTAAATACATAAGTATTTACTTTGAGGATAACAATGTTTGAATTTGGATTATAGAAATCAGATCCATAAAATTCTCTTGAATGGAATAATATAAAAATGATAGTTTAAGAATTCTGAGAGAATGTGAGACTTTTTTCAATTAAGATTTGCAGAAACAAGCAGCAGACAAATGAAATATTTGGTCTTCTTTTATGAAAAGAACTAAAAGTGTTAGCTAAGCATCTTGCTAATACCAAAATGTTTAATGAGAAGGTTGTACAACAGCGATTTGTAACCAAAATTTTGTAAATTTTCCAGTCTTTTAACTATCATATTGAAGATTTCAATGACAAGATGTTTTTAACACCTACGTAATGGCATCACCCAGGTGAAAAAGGAAATGGGTTTGGGTTCCCCCCCAATTCTCTCTTTTTATGGGGACTGGATTTGTTTTGTTTATCTGTCAGAGGCTTGACTCTAATTTTGTCTTCTCTCCTGCTACAAATAAGTGTATTGTTATCTTTCTTGTTTCTATCTGGTGGCAAATTAATTTTGAGGGCTTAAGGGGTGCAAGGGGATTAAGAGGCCACAGATTATTATCTTTCATAGAAATTACAAAATTTTGTTTTTTCTGAGTAATAGAGCCAGTTAAAATTGGACAATGAATAGGATAGAAATATTCCACACAGTAATTGCTACTATGGTGAAAAATTAATGTAAGCATCACCAAGAAATGTCTCATACTTGCAAAACAGCAAATGTTTGGCAAATTGTTTTGGATTTCATCCCCTATACATTTCCCCCCCTTAGTTCATTCCTGAACAAGCATATCAGATATGCACTTACCTTGGTATCCATTTTCATTTATTTCTGCACTTGGCAGAAAGGCATGATGTCTTGCATATTTGAAAGCAATTGACCCTCAAAATAAATTTATTTATCTACCTAAATTTCTCAGTTATTCTCTGGAGTAACTGATAGTTATTGATTTGAAACTTTCACAGATCAAAGTAGCACAGTCTTTGTAGTTTCAAGGAAATTCAGATGTAAGAGGGAGGAATAATCATTACAAAAGCCTGCAGAAATAGATTGCTCCTTTCCCTGTGATTATTGGCAATGACCTTGTAAAACAGAGCCTTGAAATGTGTTTTAAAATGTATATTTCTCATTTGCAGTTGTTTATATTAACATAAAATGTACATTTTGGAGAAATGGTATCCTTAAAGGAAGGTTGTGAATAATTTGTAATAAGATAATTATTTGGGATTAAACAGATATAATTCATTTCTTTACATAAATTTTCTAAACCCTGAAGAAAAATTTTCTAACATTTGTTATATTGTTGGACTTGTAAGAATCATCTTTCTTTTCTGGAAACATTCAGCTACCAAAGCTAGGAAATAGGTTGGAAAGAATACTGGCTTTTAAAGAAAGGAAAGATTTCCAAAAAGAAATATAATACACTGCAGTGTAAAACAGTGCAATACCATAATGTTGCAAGTAAACATGACCTTTATTGTACAGTGACAATTTACCAAAACAAAACAACAAGAAAACAAATGTTTTTAAACAAATTAACTATTTGCTATTTTGGGGTAAAATTATATTGGAAATTCTGCTATTTAAAATATATTTTATACTTTTTTGGATTTATATTAGACTTTACATTTTGCACAAAGGAAGGTGGTTTTTTAGTCTTATAGGATGAACTTCCTTTCAGACGTTTCCCTTTCAAACGAATGATGTACGGCAGTAGAGGTGGTTTACGTACAGTTACCAGTGTTCCTTCAGGAGTATAGCACCTTAATTGCATTTTATTATCTGAATGAGCTGTAACCGCAACCCAGCCTAAAAGGAAGAAATGCATCACGATAGCTATAGAAAATAAGTGTGTTTGATTTACTGTTTGATTAACAAGATAAAGTCATATTTGTTTCCATATTAGGATTAAAAGCAACATCTTCAAAAATTTTCTTCAGTGCCTGTCCCAAAAGCCTTTATACAGTACTTGATAATGTACTGTAATCTCTCCTTTTCAGGTATGGGATTGAAAATCACTAGGAATCAAGACCTACCTGCAGAAGACAGTTCAAAGGAATCCTATTCTGATCTTAGGATAATAATTCTAAATTTCTTGTTAATGTGAATCTACCAAATTCATAATTGGATGGAGAGGTGCAAGAACTTGCTACATAAAATTAATTATCAGGAAAAAAAAGAATGCTCAATAACATACAATTCTTTCTCACCAGTCAACTAGCAACTCAGGTATTCAGTTTAGAATTATTTCATAGAATTACTTGCTGGAGAGATACTTCCTAAATAGGAGATTCGACTGCAATGAAACTTGGATTCACACTGTGACTATGGCAAGTGTGAAAATTTAAATATCCATTCAGTGATATGGAATGCAGGTAGGTCTTGATTAACAATGGGAATTGGGACTGGCAACTCTGTCATTAAGCAGTGCAGTCATAAAAAAGTGTCACATGATTGCATCAACTTATGATGACAGTTCCAGCTGTAGTTGTTACACAGCATATTTACACAGCAAATCCCTCATGGGTTGTTAGGCACAATATCACATGATCACCATTTGCGACCTCCTGTCAGCTTCTCCACTGACTTTGTTTGTCAGAAGCCTGCAGTGTCGGTTGAAAATGGCAATCACATGATTGTGGGATGCTATAAACTGTTGCAATTGCACTCTGAGTGCCAAGTGCTCAATTACAATATGTGATTGCAGTGATGCTGCAACAGCTGCAATTATGAGAATCAGTTGTAAGTCTCCTTGTTTAGCACTATTGCAACTTTGAATGTTCACTGAACAAGTGGTTCATATTAACCAAAGACTACCTGTACCTCATTTGGCAGAAATAACAACTTCCAATAATTTCCTATAACTGGCTAAAACAGTGGCATATTTACTATTATTTGGGATCTATAAAGAACTATGTAAATAATACGCATTCAAATGTGCAGAAGTATATTGTATTTAAGTCTACCATGTAAAAGTTGTATCTGCATCTGTCCACTTAGAATTCACTGAAACTTGTAATTTGAACAGGAGTGCCAAAACCTATTCAGTTATATGCAACTTTATGTATACTAACTTTAATTTGTTAAAACACTTTATTCAATAATCAAAATCTTACATAGTAATCTAGTACACATTTTGAAGTTTTCAAATTAGACCTGAACTTGATTAAAATAAACTTCAGGGTCAGCAGTCAACACAGAAACAATGGATGTCTTGGAACTCCTAACAGATAAAATTCTTTTTGATTTATACACGTATTAAATATAGTAACCACAAGAGCAGTTAACAGCTGCTCCTGCAGTTACCCCTGAAATTACTTTACAGATTTCCAAGGCCTAGAAGAAAAAAAGATGAAGCCATTTTTACTGGATAATTTCTTATATTCAGCCTGTTAAGAAATAACTGGAGGGCTTAACTGTCCTTGAAAATGTCCTCAAATATATTGGAGCCTGGCAAGCATCAGAAATATCTCTGCTTCTCTTTCCAAAGAAAGGAACTCGCTGTCTCTGTCCAGGCCTCTCTCTGTGGCCTACAGTGAATTAGCTCAAGATAATGGTGAAAAATTATCACCATAATTTTGTTGATAATTATCAACAATGATAATTATTGTTTATCATATAACAATATAATTGTTATTATCATATAATAATATGAGACTAAGTGATCTCATCAGGTTCCTCAAATCTTGACTCAGAGGAACAAATGGATTAAAATATCTCCATGTGAGGACATTAACTGCTTTGTTTTTTCTCAAAGTTCACACATTTCTGTAGGAGAGTGGTTTGGCAAAGCTAGTTCTTTCTATTGAGGCAAAATCACAGTTATCTGGACACACAATAGTCTTTTTGCACCATGGATTTTACCCACATTCTTACTGAAGACATAGAATATGACCTAAATTAACAAGCTTTTCAACCAGCAGAGGAAAATTAATTTTTGAAACAACCTGCCTGTTTTGTGCCTTCTCACCCACAGATAGATCTTCTTATGAGGACAAGAGGGATACAGAGGCCCTGAGTTCCCCAAATGAGGAAAAACAATTGATCCTGACAATGCTAGGATAATCTGGATCCCCCTTCCAGCAACATTCGGTGGTAATCCCTTTGCACAGGCAGCAAAGGTATAACAGTAAGAAGAGATGTAAAACAGATGCAAATCTTTTGCATTCTGTTTGACTGCACAGCCTTCTTTTGCAGGTTAAAACACTAGAGAACACAATTATGAGATAAAACATATCTGGAAGAGCTTGGGCTGCTGAGCTTGGTGTGTACAACACTCTATAACAGGGGTGTCCAACTTGGTAATTTTAAAATGTGTGGGGTACACACATCTTAAAGTGTCAAGGTTGGACACGCCTGGTCTATAGTTTCTTTTGTGGGATTTGGAAGGACTTTGGGTCATGGACAAGATATAGCTATATGCAATGAATATGCCTCAACTTTGGGTGGTGGAGAAACTGGAGTCTGCCCTGTCTCTTGTACTGACTCTTTAAGTCACTGGAAGGGCCTGCTTGTCTTCAAATGGTGCACGGAATGCAAGTGGCATCTCTCTGCCACAGCTGGAACTGATATACCTAGACTGATGCCCACAATTATATTCTAAGTTGTCAGATCCTCCAAAGGCTGTAATTGCAGAAGGTAATGGAAGAAAAATAAAGGTTTTGGGAACAGTGGATCTCTCATTAACATGCTTTAAACTGAAGCTAAAACTGAGAGGACTCACTCTGTAGGTTGTGGCAGATCTTTTAGCCCCCTATACTAGACTGAGTGGAGCCAAAAGTTTTCAAGATATTCTTCTCTACCAGGTAAGCAAGACCCATTTTTCAGCATATATGCTACACTATATCTTTCTTTTCTCTTTTTTCTTATCTATCTATCTATCTATCTATCTATCTATCTATCTATCTATCTATCTATCATCTATCTAATCACAACTAAGCGAGAGTCTCATTCTATCATTCTAGGTACTCCTCAGGTTACAACAGCAATCAAGACCAGAATTTCCATTGCCAAGTGAAAGAATTATAAAGTGCAATGTCACATGACCTCATCACTTAGTAATGACAATCTCAGCAATTCCAGTTGTCACTGTTACCTCAGGTCAGTATAGATCGTTAAGTGGGAAAAGGTGGGAGTCCTACCTTTTCCCACCTACCACCAGGAACATGGTGGTGCAGCTACTGCAATGGGGGGTATGAACAATGCTGTGGGTGAACACAAGGAAGTGTGAGCAGGCTGGCAGGGGCTGCAGGTGAGTACTGTGGAGCATAAGTGGACTGGCATGGGCTACAGGTGAGTGTTAAGAAACACAGGCCAGCAAGAGTCGCTGGCTGATGCTAGGGAGTGCAGATGGGCGGATGCTGGAGAGTGCAGCATTTGAGAGAAAAAGCAGTGGGAAAGATTTATGTGACCAATTTGCAATCTTCCCTGCCAGCTTCCCTATTCCCATTACATGTGGGAAGCTGGTATGGGAGGTTGCAAATAGCGATCACCTGACTGTGGCTCACTGTGATGTGACAATTGCAAGCCAGGCACCTAAGCACCTGGATTGTGATCACATGACCTCAGGAACCTATGAGGACTGCAACTTTACAGACTGATTGTAAATCCCCCATTTCCATCATAATTTTGAATGTTTCTGAATAAGTAGTTGTAAATCAAAGACTACTTCTAATAGGTTTTCTATTCAAAAGAACATTGAGAATCTTTATATACATTACCAGCAGATGAGAGCTTTACGTCAGCTACTGCCTCACCCTCTCCAATTCCTTCCAATATCACTTCCTGAGGAACAAGTGGTGGAAATTCTTTCATTCGTTTTTCACCTCCCATTGGAACCTTATGTTACAAGTTAAAAATACAGTCTTTTAAACAGTAAAAATTAAGATTCATCTGGTAAAGCTAATTAGCAAATTATACACTAAGAGGTAACAGCTTATTTTCATAAACATATACACTAGTTACGTACTAAAGACATTAAGTTTCAGCCTTGACTTTTATAATTTAGTAAAAACAGAATATGAGAAAAAATAGAAACCAAAAAAAAAAACCCCAGAAAAAGTTAGAAGCAGGGATTCTAACAGGGATTAAGGAAAGCATTGAAAATAAAAGAGTGACTCTGAAAAAAGAGATTTAGATGCGACAGTGGAAGATGAATGGTGGGTTTTCATGCGAGAAAAACTACAGCTGAACATGCATGAATACTAGAAAGAAGTCAGAAGATAAGATGAAAATTTAAAGAAATTTAGAAGCAATTGAACTGAGAAAGAAAAGGGTGATGAAAAAGATAAAACATCTGAGAGATGGCTGAAATAGAGAAAAATGAAAATCAGTTAACAGAATGAAAAGAACAGAGGAAAAAGAGATAAAGCTAATTAAATAAACATCACAATATGCTAAAATGCAAAATAAAGCAGATAATCCAAACAGGAAATGTGAGGAATAGTGAAAGATAAAGAGGATTGACAATTAAATTTTTATTTAAAATATATCAAAATGGTATATGATTTTGATACAGAAGTTGATACTGACAAGAATATATCTCAAGACTGTCTTCTCTCCATCAGTTATACCAAGTTTGGAAAACTGGACCAATCCTTCTGTCTTGTGGAATCAAAAGCAGACCCAAAGTGGAGTGTTTATTAGACATGTTTTTTTATGGGACTGCCTTCAGAATATATTGAGAGAGACCTCAACCAACAACTCAATATGCACTCATACATCTCAGAAAGGTGGGAGAGACTAATGCACAACAAACAGATGATGTAAGCATACATATTTATAGGCAGAGTCTCAAATTACTATAGGTAATGGACGTCAGGTCACTTTCTGTGCCTGTTTTCCTTTGAAAACTAAAAAGGGAGGGAATAAAGCAATAAAGCAGGAAACCTTTCCCATAAATCAAGAGGGAAGGGGCAGTTTGGGAATTCTAGATGCCAAAAGAAAAACAGTTCCCATTGCAATTCTGTGGGATTGTTTTAATAAGTTAACAGACTGTGGCCTTATATCTCTATATATCAACTTGATTTAATCCATATTTTTTATAATTTAAGATTTGCAAAAACAGCAATAAAATGCCCATAATCCCATGAGATAGCCCTTTTCATTTAATGTGATATTTACGAGTAGCAATCTTTTTGCTCCTGCTTTTTATCTTACTTTGCAGAGACTGGAAAGAAACAAAATAATTGTTTTTCTGAAGACCACCAAGATAGGGAAAGCTCATTTGAGACAACATAGTCATGGTGTTATCTAAGAGCAGAACAAAGCTTCTTTTGTCTGAGCCCCAAGAGGCACAATAATGAATGCCTTATGAACAGAGAGAAATCACAAGGCTCATAGATTTTCTAGCAGTATGCTGTGAGTGCTGGCTTACCTTTAGTAGTGTCTGACCAGCATGCTTTTGATAGATGGCATCTGCTTTTTCTGTTAAGGTGATATGCACAGGCAACAAATCAGAGGCCACAACAGAAAACCAGGAGGACCGATTCCCCTAAGAAATAAATGTTTGAAAATTAAATTGCCTGAAAAATGTTACAGCATTTCTTAATTCAATTAAATTTAAAAGGCCAGCTTCATTAACTAGCAAAATGCCAGTTCAGCAAGCAAGTAATTGTCCATTCTCTGTTGTTGATAACTTAGCTTTCAAAGGCTGCTAGTCTAATGTAATAAATTGGATCAAACTTATCATTGTTTAAAGCATACCTAGAAGCAATTCCTGAGAAGAGTATTTTTAATTTGGTTGAATGTCTTTGTACCTTTATTCATCCTTGTTTTGACATAAAAAACTAAAAAAAAGTTATTAAAGTCTCTCACTTTGGAAAAATTGTCATATAAAATAAAGCAATTTAGAAAACTATGGCACTTTTAATCCCCTCAGTTGCATTATTAATTTTTTATTGCAGTAATGTGATCTTTCTCTTGCATATTACTCTATTTAAAAGAAGTGGCTTAATACTTTTTGAAGAAATAAATTTCATCTAGTTCATATGGATGAGGACTAAACAGTTTTAAGATGCTGAATTACTGAATAGATATTACCTGGCTCATAACATGTCACAATCTGGTGTTCCATCCTTTCACATCCAATTAATTTCCTCTTTCACAGCCAAGAGCTGTTGACCATACCAAGATAAATTCTTACAGATCTAACAGAATAGGATTAATTAATTTTCTAATGACAAAGGCCCCAAGGAACATTCTTCTTGTCCTTTGAGATAAAACTTTTAATTATAGGAACTGACTTCAGCTATATGAAAGTGCCAATTAGGACGGAAGGATGGATTATTGGTCAAACATTAGACACACAAGGAATTTGACTCTGGTATAGAAGCTCTCAGTATACTCAGCACAAAGTAAATAAAATAGTAACATAAAATAAAATGAAATCTATATATTCAAATTAAAAAATGTATATCAATTATGTGAGGTCAGCAGAAAAGGAAATAAAGGAGTAAAATTAGAACCACAGTCCATTGATAAATATGTATACACCAGGAAGAGCATAACAAAACACAGAAATTCATTTTCCACTATTATTCTGATCTGCATTAATATGTGATGTCCCTTTATATACTTTTAATTCTATATGATACTTTAGGCATGTCTGTTGAGTCCATCAGTGACCATAGCTACTACAGAGTAAATCCACTACAGTTTTTGGGTCACCAGATAAGGATGTATTAAATATCCTCAGACACATATTGAAAACCTATAATAGTCTGGGCAAGATTATGCTGCATCTGCAAAAATGTTAATCTATTTTATAATGTCTAATGAATATGGGAGGAGAAGCTCATTTCTATTTATTAAGGACAGCATAATCTTTGTACGGATTTGCTTGCCACTGATGGAATCTGTCAGTGTGATATTTTCTGACATGGTAACTAATGGTGATATGGAATACCATTTTCCCCTTGTCCCCAACTGAGATGAGCAGACTGTCCAAGTAAGAGAACATTACTGTATATTTTAACTATAACCTAAAGGTGGAACACATGTTCAGTTTATGCCAAGTATGTTTTGTCTTCGGATTTTGGTGGCATATAAATTCAATAAATAAATAAATAAATAAATAAGACTTCAAGATTGATGTCAGCCCAACTATATAGACCAAACGAGATTTATTAACATTTGGCTAGAGAAACAGAATCTACTGTGTTTTACTTCCCACTCATGAATATGCTAATGATTCTTACGCACATGCCTTCCTCTTGGTTTTAAGCCATATTTTTCCTCTTGTTGCATTGATAATGTATCTGACCAATTTCTGTAAAGTTATCTTATTTCCTTCACAAATCACACTGCTGAGATTTTTCCCGAACCTGACCTTATTTAAGACAGTATCACAACTATAGTTTCCAATGCACCATTAAACAGTAATGTAGTTTAACTCCTTGTCCCTTGATGAGCAGATAAGATCCTTGTACTAGTTCATGCCATTATTTACCATTAGATCCTGTCCTGGCTTGGTTTATAGTTTTCTGAAGATTCTGTTCTATTAATTGTTTTTGAGATCATTAATGTTTCTCTCCAGCAGATAGTGTTTCACACAAAATCAGAAGAATGTGGGGTGGACCAAGTGAGTAGATAGACAAGGAATTCAAAGAGTAATAAGAGCTTCTTAAGTAAAATATTCTTTCTTATCTTGGGGTAGAGTCTATGATGCTTCTTCTGGGGGTGTGGATGTTGAACCTCTTCTTGCTGCTTACCCTGTTCGTCAAAAATTGGCTGAAGACTGTACATGTTTGATTCCATGACAATTTTGCAGTGGATTCTGTTTCCCCTAACTGGGGGTGGGGGTATGCCTGGACGTTGCTATGACTTCCTTCTTCTGGATGATATGATTGGTATGTCTGGAATTGCTTGTGCTCTCTGTATTCTACACTGGCTGTCCTCCTTCTCCTCAGATTTAGAGTTGTTCCTTCTCCCTATAGCTATTTTGGAGAAAGAGTTAACACAGGTGCCTACTTTTCCGGTCATCACTTGAAGCTGTGTTGGCATGTGGAACTTCTATTGTTGCTACTCTGTGGTTGCTGGGAAGATGTATGCAAAAGCCCTCCAGCTGCTTCTTCCAAAACTGTACATTCTTTCCCCCTCTTTTCAGCTTGTCACTCACTGCTTTTTCCGTTTGGCTTGAAGTTCTCTGGAGAAGTCTGCCAGAGGATACAGCAGCCAAAGTCTTCAGATGTCACAAATGTCATAGAGATGGGACATTTAGGTTGGTCATGAAGTCAGGAGAAACAACCAATTCTGTTTTCTTGTCTGCTGGGTGACTGAATTTGGTTCTGTTCCATAGCTTGAGTCCCTCCTTCTTATTTTCTAACTGGTTCCAGAAGCTGAAATGAATAGGATGCATTACTAATCTTAAGAAGGCAGAATCAAACCCTCAAGAGAGGGTTTTCCAAAGGGACAGAAAGGAAGTTCTTTTTGTTCTTGCCTTCTGGTTAGAATTAAACCTTTCTAATCCTGAGATCAATCCAACTGTGTTTGGCTTATTAAATCAGAGTGAATCCTGGAAACAACCCACAATAAAAAAAGAACACTGGGCTAAGAGACTAACAATCCTGAAAATGAAATGGCTACATTCATAGTCATTTAAACAGCAGCTCCCCATCAACTCTGATAAAGTAGAAGTTGTTCAGCAACAGCTGAACAAAGGAATGTTGATTACTGGAACCCTCATACTATTGTAACATATAGCGCATGTTCATTAAGTTGAGAATTCCCATTGCAATTCTTACCTGTAAATAATCTATACGTCCCAATGCACCCAAAAATAGAGTCATCCCTGGTTGCAGTATAAATGTCCTTGGAACAATAGCATAGGTTGGCAAAACTAATTTAATTTCTTTTTCTGTTAGGAAATCAAGAGTTGAGATAGTATGTACGAAATGCATATAAGAAAGGAATTTCACAAGAGAAAGTTGCATTATTTGCAGAGTAGTTATATGAATGTATTTCATGTGAGAATTTCAGGTTCTGTTACTCAAAGTTAAACATGAGTAAATGGAAGGTATCAGGATATATTTCTAATGGCAGAGGAGGAGGAACCTGTAACTTTTGGCTCCCACAAATTTTTATAGTGCTGT
>JANHZU010009316.1:42228-55110 GCA_032468055.1 Acrochordus granulatus | reverse complement strand
CCAGTATGGTTGAACCTCTGGCAAAGCTCTCATCTTCTTCAGAGCACACAAGCCCCCCAATCACAGCAAGGTGGTGCCTCACTGGGGGGAGTCACATTATACTTTGGTGTTGTAAACAAAACAGCAGAAACTCAGATTCTCAAGTCAAAAGACCCTCTGCCTTCATCTACCTTTTTGTAATAATATTTTTCATGGGGTTTATGAGATTTAAGCTGACTTGCTTAACAATACTATCTTGACACCAATCCTTTGGTATAAGCCAAAAGTGAGATAGATTAGAAGTGTGGCTTGATCACATTAAGGATGCAGGGTAACTGAACAGTATACAAAACAAGAGTCAGCACTAAGAGTTTAAATGTCAACAGCAACTTGATAGCACAAAGCATTGAAGCAGGCATACCACTATTCCTGTCATTCTCACTGCTTAACTCAGAACTAGTTTATAATAGGCTTACAGTAAGTTGCTAATGGAAATTGGGTTGGAAGTATTGCAAGTATCATGCTTTTACATGAAAAGCTTTTCTCATCATGTCTGATCACTCATCAAGTTCTGTATAATATTTAAATCTCGAGTCTATTTCTCAGCCGTGTGTAGCATTATGTTTGTGTTTTGAATTGGCTACTGCAAATAAGATGCAAAACTTGAAATTTGGGAAATATGATTCTAAATTTATGAAAGAGGTTTTAGAAATCAGTTATTTGAAAGTAGCAATGCTGCAATAAGGTCAAATTATTTTTAAAAGTGCATTTAGTACTGAAACTCATTACTAATATAATCCCAGATTCCTACAATAGACACTTTTCATCTTGTTACAGATGCTCTTCTTCCAGACATTTAAATAGCAAAGATCACAACTGTAATCAAATCTGTACAGAACAGCAACTACAAAAAGTGCAGTAAAAGGAACTCTGTAGGCTACAGCTGTCATTCTCTTCTGCACAATGATATTTCAATGTGGGGTAGGAAGAATTTAATGAGAAAACAATAATGTCTGAAGGGCGAGAAGCTGCAATTTAGCCTCCTGAACTTCTGGAAGACCACAGGATGATATGATCTTCATACACAAGAAATCTACTTTTCATACTTCTAAAAGATCAGCAATACAGCAAGAAGCCTCTGAGAGGCAAGCCACTTCCATTCTCAACAATCACTCCTTCCAAAACATCAAACAGTTAAAAAAACATGCCACCACTACAGCAACTCTGGGCAACTTGCAATAAAATCATAGAATAATAAAAATACCATGGCAATAAATAAAGTAAAAATGCTAAAAAAGGAATAAACAAGATGACAGGAGGCTAAAATGGAGGTGGGACCTTCAATCTCACAGCTACCTCCAAAATGACACACAGGTGCCCATGTCCTAGGCCAACCTACACAGCCATGTTTTTATAAAAGGCCAGATCTCACCTGCAGCAGTGATGTTCCATAGGGCAGGAGCCATGGCAGAAATGCTGTTTTTGGCCTACTGGGCACATTTCCTGGCTGACGGGATCTGTAGCATGTCCTTACTGCTGGCACAGTTAGGCAGGCTAAATCATTGGGGTGAGCAGTCCCTCAGGTAACCTGGGCCTATGCCATGAAGAGCTTTATAGGTCATAACCAATATCTTGAATTGCACCGGAAGCAAACCAGCAGCCAGTGCAGCTTACACAACAATGATGTCACATGGGTCATTCTAGGGATCCCAAGAAGTGTCTGTGCAGCCGCACTTTGCACCAGTTGTAGCCTCTGGTGCTCTTCAAGAGTACATTGCAGTACCCCAGCCAGGAGATGACTGGGACTTGAGTGACTGAGCATAGGGACTCCTGATCCAAGTATGGGTGCAACTGGCACACAACACTCCTAGCCATGACTGCCATCTGCCCATCAAGCAGGAGTTGTGAGTCTTGGAGAACTCCCAAATTGTGCACCTGGTCTGTCTGGGGTAGCACTATCCCATCCAGAAACAAATATGTTAAACCTCTGGAATCAATTCAGATATTTTATTGGCCAAACATAGTTAGACATGAAAGGAGTTTGACTCTGGTGTAGCAGTTCTCAATGTACTTGCAAGACAACAGTAAATAAAATAATAACATAAACAATTCTTCCAAATGTGCATCCAAAGTATGCAGTCAGTAGAAAAGGAATATAGTAAAGTGTAGAATTATAACCACAATCTATTGATAAGTACGTATACACATTAGACAGAACTTTTGGATTAATTCAAAATTCTTTGCACTATACTAATCACTTTGTCCTGTCTATAGCATGAGTTAAGTATTTATCTGAATCCCAAGTCCCTCACACCTGTAGCCATTCAGTCTTATCAGAATTCAGTCGAAGCCTGTTGTCCCTCATCCAGACTCCCATCCAGTCCCTCAGAGCCTCCAGGCACTACAAAAGGGGAGTCACAGCAACACTTGAATAACCCGAGATGGAAGCATAAAGTTGATTATCATCAGCATACTGATGATACTTCAACTCATGGTGACGGATGATCTCACCCAGCAGCTTCATAAAGATGTTAAAAAATGGAAAACATACTGAGCCTTGTGGGACACCACAATGGAATGGCTGTGGGCTGAACCTCTCATTCCCTATCAACACCGATTGGGACCAGCCTTGCAGAAAGGAGCCAAACCAGAGCAAAACTGCACCTCCCAGCCCCAGCTCCCACAGCCAGCCCAAAGGGATACTGTATTTGATGGTATTGAGGGGTGCTGAGAGGTGAAGTAGAGTTAGAATAGATATACTACTTCCATCCTCCTTTCACCAGAGTTCATCCACAAGCAGGTCCAATGCCATTTCTGTCCAATAACCAGGCCTGAAATCTGACTGAAAAGGATCCAGATAATCTGTCTCATCCAGGATCCTCTAAAGCTACCAGGCAACCACCTTCTTTACCACCTTCCCTAAAGGTGGGAAAAGAGTTGTCCGGACAGGTCAAGGAATGGTTTTTTGAGGGGACAGTGTACCAGAGCCTACTTAAAAAGGTCTCAGAAATGTCCCCTTCTGCAGTGAAAAATTCATCACTGCTTGTACCACCTGGAAGTTACCGTCCTGGAGGCTTTCACCAACCAAGAGGGACATGGTGGCATGTTTCTTTTCTTCAGGAAAATGTGGAAGAATGCTCAAGTTTGCCTAGGATAAACATGTAATTGGGTGCAGAAATATTTTTTTTACAAACTATTGTGAAATCTCTGTCTCAGTTTTTTATAGCCCAAGTTTTGGTATGATTTTTAGGGATGGAGGAATCACTCCTCTTGGACAAGGTAATACAATCAAGTATTTAGGGAAAGAGGTAGAATAAAGTTTTCTTTTTATTCTGTCACTCAGAGCAAAAAAATAGACAAGCTATTAGCTATAAAACTTCTTCAATAATGCAAGTACTAGTTGTTATTCTTACTTCACAAATATAACACTTTTTATTGTATTTTAAATTTTGGAGATGCATTCTCGCAGCCTAGTAACAAAAATGGATCTGATTCTCAGTGTTTCAGTGGAAATTTCATAATGTTTCTATGTTATGAATATGGAATTCATTCAAATGTGATTGGGCATATTCCTGCATGTAGCTCTAGTTTTCAGTGCAAGTTCTGATAAGCATAGGTTTTCCAAAAATCTAAGTATATTAAACAGTAATGTACTTTTAACTCTAATTATATTCTATTTAAATGTTATGATCAAGTTTGGAGATAGAAGAAATATATGAGAAAAATATCCAGGCAAACCAAGATCCCATTTTTAACTTCTTCCCTGGATTTGTCAGCTTTTCAATTTCAATGACCGAAGGAGAAAATTTATCTTCAAGAAATCTTTATAGCTATTGCCAGATATATGAATGGTTTGTGAATCCTGGATAGTCTAAAAAAAAACCAAGAGGGAAGTGCTGAAACTTACATTAATGTAAATTGTGATGCATACTGAACTGACAGATGCAGATATACTCAGTGTGCATACGTGAAAAAAAAGAAAGCATTATTAAACATAAAATAAGCATTGTTACATTTTATCACACTTCATACTTCTGTATCAATAACCAATATCAAATAACCCAATACAGTTGTACAGCAATAAAATATGAGAGAAAATGTCTGCAAATGCACTGTCTTCTTTCCACTTAACAAACCTATTCTTTGTCTTATGAAAATTGTACCATTAAAGTTGTCTATCTCAGCAATTTCTAAACTCTCAGTCTTCATTGAAACAAAGGCTGTTATAGTTGTGCAAAATTTCAAATGGCTAATAATTTGAAAATAAGTTGAGATTGCCTTATTTAGCAACCATTCATTTACAATATTGATGAAAAAATAATTTGGCAACCTATCCTCACATTTACAACCCTTGCAGATCTTCAAAGCAAAACGAAGCTAGAGAAAGATGATAAGCACAGTTACTTTGCAATTGCTTCATTTAACAATAAAATTGCTGGTCCCACTTGTAGATGCTAAACAAGGACTACATGGCAATCTATGAGTAGTATATGATTTCTTTATTTAAACTCTCAGATTAGAGAGATAGAGCTGTTAACTTATGTCATGTCTTTATGCTAGGAGTTCATGAATCCACCACTCAGATGGATTATTTTAATATATATTCCTATGTTTATGTACTTCTTGAGCACTAGAAGGAGGTGTCCCAATATGGCAAAACCCAATAAGTCTGCTAGTAGTCAAGTAATGAGTAGCTGATCAGTAAGTCTCATCACCTCTATCAGCCCTCTGTATCAGAATGTTTAGTGGAGTTATGCTCTGTTTGTGTTTCATTCTTCTAGGATAGCTGAGAGAAAGAAAAGGGATTTAGTCAATTGCTCTTTCTTGCCTGATTACCTTTTCCAAATCCATAGCCTTTCATTTTTATCCTTCCTAAATTGTATGACAATTCTGCTATTTTCTGTATTTCATTTGTTTGCAATTATAAAGTGCTTTCAGTTGCTCCTTTCATTCTCCCTTGATTTTTTTAAGCAGACCAATTTTTCTGTGTTTGTGTTGGATGAAGTGAGTTCTTCACTGCACCAAGTATAAGAAAATGTGCTTTCAAAACTTCTAGGTGTATTACAAACTGAGTGTACCACAGGGTTTTAAATATACAGTAGTGGGAACATACTTTTGTAGGAGAAAAGATGACAGAGCCATTGGGAGGGGTAAAAAGAGAGATTAGCCTAGAGTCGCTATATAGCCACAAACGGACTTAGTCAAATCTCCCCCACTGCTGTTGAATTTTATCTAGCACCCACAAGTGCTGACTGTTAGTTGAGAAGATTACTGTCATATGTGAAAGACAAGGTCAGTACATAAAGATTCAAATTAACTAATTGTTAAAGTCTATATAAAATAATATTTCAATGAACAGCCAGCACCTGTGGGTGCTAGATAAGGTTCAATGGCAATTATGGGGGGGGAGTGTTTGTACATAGTGCATTTGTGGCTATGTAGTGATTCTAGGCTAATTTCTCTTTTCATCCCTTTCCTGGCTCTGCCATCTCTTTTCCTACAATTCATCCTGCGTTTTTAGTTTTATATTGAACAGGATCACATAACCTGACACTCACAAGAGGAGGCTAACTCTGCCAAGGAGCTATGCCAAGACTGCCAGCTCTAAAATGCAAATAATAATGTGGTGATGTTTTTTCTTAAATCTGTACAACTTTTTAAACTGAAAATGTTTTCATTTGGAAGAGGACACCTTTGCATGGTTCAGTACAACTTTTCCTTTGATTTTTTGATGGGTAAATTTGGAAATTACTATGCTGTCTTTTTCTTCATTCCTGTTAAATTTGTAGAGGGATAATTTCAAAAACATATTGCAGCAAAACCCTTAAAGTCACTTAGCTAAACCTTTGCAGGGTTAAAGTATTTATCTGCTATTTTTATTCTATTCTACCAAAAATGAAGCAGCTGTAGGCTTTTTGATACTTAGAAATTTATCCTATGGTTGAATCTTTTATCACATTGAATTGCAAATCCTGAATTCATTTGAGTTATGTTTTGTTGCCTTCTAATCTCTAATTGAAATTATCACCTTAGAATCTCCAATTCAAATTGGATCTTGGCTGATTTGTATACTCTAATAATATAACATTTGGATGTATTTGCAAAAATTGATTTGGAGGGCCATCTGTTCCCCCTGCATTCCACTCTTGCTACCCAGAATGCCTGGCAACTCACTGTCTAAACATACTGATGAGAAGAAGAGGATAACCTTTGAGATGGATTGTGTATATTTTTAGGAGATCTTCTGTCAGCATTAATTTGATAAAAGACCCAACTCTTTCAACATGCCACGAAAGATAGAATATTGATGCATTAGGAAAGAACTAGTCCTAAGCTATAATGAATGCTTTATATTAGAATAACAGCAAGATGATCTGTTTCCTGGGAAACAGCCTTTTCAGTATATATTGGTAAACCTTCTGAGAATAGAACTGAAGGTTTCTTCTAACAAACAACCCTTAACCCTATTTATCCAGCAGTCTCATGCAGTACTAGTACTGCCGCTGTAAATGGAGATAATACACAAAGATTATTGTATGTACTTTTGACTTCTTGACTCCTTTCAAAACTATAGATATTAATTTCAACTGCCTTCATAGTTACGTAGCACTGAATAAAGATATCTGAACAATAACAAGAAGAATTGGATTTTGAAAATTATTTGACTTTAATAATAAATTAAATAAATTTAATAAGGGGGTGCTGGGCTTGTTGGCTGGAAGGTTGGCAGCCTGAGTTCAACATTCAAGTGCTGCCATGCAAGAGGGTGAACTCCTGTTGTTTGCCTCAACTCCTGCCAATCTAGCAGTTCAAAAGCATGTAAAGACTCAAGTAGATAAATCGGTACCACCTCAGTGGGAAGGTAACAATGTCCATGCACTTCAGCATACGGCCATGCCAGCCACATGACCACAGAAGCGTCTTTGGACAAACACTGGGTCTTCAACTAGGAAATGGAGATGAGACCGCCCCCCAGAGTTGGCCACGACGGGCAGGGGAAAACCTTTATTTTTAATAGGATTTCTAAATGCTTTAAAATTGTAGATGGATGGATCTTTGGATGGATGTTGGCAACTGGCTGTACTGTGGATGGATGTTGGTAACTGGAACATTCAATTAAGCTATTAATGGATGAAATAGAGAAGTAATTCTCAGATACATATATGCACCAATGTATCAATAATAATCTTTTTAGCTCTGCATTCTGAATATATTTCATTAATATTTGTAGATCTATACTCAGATAAACAAGAGAAACATCAATTTTGATGTAGTTTTAATAGTAGTCACACTGATTTCATAAAGCACTAAGCAACTGCTTCATTCATTTGTGCATTCAAGTTCTTTTCTGTCTATAATGACTTCTTTAAGGAAAGAATTATCTTCTTCTTGCACATTGGTACAATAATACAAGTAAATTGTATTAGTGTATTGTAATACACTAATTACATTAGTGTAATTAGTGTATTACAATAGTAATACAATATAAATTGTATTAGTGTATTGTAATACACTAAAAATTTTCAGAAACAAGCTCCAATGTGAGGATGAGAGAACTGTAGACTTCTATGAAATGTAGAAAAAAACCTATAGTTCTTTCATCTCAGTAATGGCCGTGATGATGACCCATCATTCAGAGTCTTTTTTAGTAACGGAAAGGACACATTTCACTATTAGCCTACAGTTTGTCATATACTCAATAGTATATTATCTTCAGAATGCTTATTTTAAAAACTGTATTCTCTTTCTCATCAATTAGAAGAATAAAATAGAAATGAAAAAGGAGAAACACTCACAAAATTGAAATATTATTTCAACTTATGATTGTAAAGTACCTGATTACACATGAGATTTGGAACTGCCAGGTAATGGGGTATTTGTAGAAAAGACGTAAGAGCCTTTGAAGAAAACTTAAAGTACTTCAGGTTAAGAGGAATGGTATGCTAATGAGGATGATTTACTATGGTTGGGAGAAATGTTGGGAAACTGCCTTGAGGAATAGTGTTTCCCAATTTCATTCACTTTTAGTTTCTGGTCCCAATTCAATGTGCTGCTTTTGACTTGAAAATCTTTCACAGCTTAGGACAATCTTCCCAGAGAGCTACTAAGATTAAAAAAATCATCTGAAACCCTTTAACTAAGGCACTTAATGTTTGGAAGCTATTACCAGAGAGAGATTTGCACTGGCAGCAGCCCAACTATGAAATATTCTCTTTCAAGGTATTTGCCTAGAATTGCACATAAATATAAGTATCTCTGCTATTCATTAAAGTAAATCAGTGAAGAAAATTCATTCGAAGAAATACTAAAGAAAGATGCAATTGCTTCCTGGAGCTGAAAAAAGCAACATCTTATTATGTTTCAGTCCATGGAGACAAATAGTATGTTTTATTTGATGATGGTTTGTATGAAACTTGGGTGAGGGAAAGAGAAAGAATGATGGCATCCATTGTACTGGATCTGACTTTTCTATTTGTCTCTTTCTTGTTCAGAGACTTCCTATCTTTGACATAACTGTTTTTATATTCTTTCTCCTTTGCATATTCCCTCTTATCTCTTTCAATGTCTGAATTACAATATTTTCTCTCCCAGTAGAACTTTTCTGATCACAGTGTTGCTCTGTTTTCATTCCGACCATTTTTGTGTTCACTATAAGAAAAAAAAGGAATATTATTGATTCAAGTAAGAGGTGCATTGGGAGGGGACAGAAGAAGTCAGAAATGGTCTTCACTAGTGGCATTGCATTTGCAAACCCTGTACTGGAAACACACCAATAAATGATATCTTGTTTCTGATATAAATTTTCATACAAACTCAGTTTTTCAGGGCCTTAAATCAGTTTGGATATTTCCATGACATACCTATGGGACTTAAATGAGATTAAATGGGCTTTATATGAGCTGAGCTCAAAAATGTAAAAAGTGCATGCTACTGTTTATGAAAATAAGCTGCTATACATATACAACTGATAGGTTACATGACTTTACAATTAACTTTGTTGAAAGTTTAAACTTGCTTGATCTTGGAAATAAAGGCTATAGAATCAATTAGCAGTTCTGGTAACCTTAAATGGCCTTGACAGGTGGATACTCTTGAGGAGAACACACACTTCTTCTCTATTAATAAAGTGTGAGTGTGAACAGCATGTGTGTGCCTGTGTGATAGAGCATTTGTTTTCAAGAAGCATAAATTATACAGTTACTAGGTTTTAGCAGTTATTCCTTGAAGCTATGATAAAATTGTTAGGAAACACAAGGATGCTTATCAAAGAATAAAAATATTATATTCAAAGGTTGACAAAAATTCTGGAACAAAATAACAATGACAAATAAAAAGTTCTAAGTAAAAAGCACTTGGATGATTAACTGGAATCAGCAAACTCCACAGAGTATGGAATTGTGTGGTATGGTATCAAATTTGCATGGAAGAAGCTAAATTTGGGTAAATCATGTAACATCATCCATTACACAGAATAACTATAGTTCCAGCTAACTGCAGTATCTTTTTTTGGAAAACCTTCTTTGCAAACATTGGCAGCTCAGAGAAGTGCATTCCATTTTCTTCCTATGAGCAAAGAATGATTAGTCCCTTTTCCATCACAAAAGGACTTACATGAATACAGCTCTCAGGAAGTGACTCAGGTACTCATGCCCAAAAGAGTTTCCTGTCCCTGTTTTTTGCACTTAGTACTGTAAACATAATAATTATCATCATTATTATCCATAAGGATTTATTTTGGACTTCATATAGTTATTTTTAAATTATTTCTCATCAAACTCTTTTCAAATGGGGATAAGTAGAGCAAGGTAACTGGCCAAAAATCAAGTGTTAATGAAATAATGGATGGCAAAGGAGGAAAAATAGAAATGCAAAGATATAAGAAATGAAAATTAGAAGGATTTATCATTATCTAACCTGCTATGAGGGATTGTGAAGCATTATCGTACTTTTCTAAGAAAAACAGCAGTGGAAACAATATGAAGTATTTTTTAAAAAATGATTTATCACCACATACATGCTGCATGCAATCTATATCACTTATGTTCCAAAATTTATTCTTACATTAAAAGGGAACAAATTCTGATACTGTATAATCTTTGTGGTGCAGGAAAGAGACATGTTCAAAAAGTTAGCAATGTGAGAAAACTGTAAAAAAATCCTTTAGTTCCATTACTACCTGTCCGTCATATGTTCTTGTTCATATGTCCCACGTTTTCTTATTATGTATGAGTTGTGGCGAATATATGGCAAAATGGAGAAATAATGTAAGTGAAAATATTGCATTAACATATTCTTATCTCCTATGTAACATTCAATTGTGCTGTGGTGAACTTTTAAGAAGCAGGAAGACAAAGAACACCAACATCTTGAGATCATATAAAAATAACACATTATCACAACCTCAAGAGTTACCAAATATCATAATTCTCCAAAATTACTTGCATCTTTTCTTCTTGTACTTGATTAAGAAAACCATTATGTGGCTATTTACAATTTTCTGTAAATCCCTGATAATATACTTCACAAACTTATTCACAGTTTTATAATGTTCGGTTATATAAGAACTGTGATGTTGCAGAAGATGTTAAGCACATCTGTAGCACATAATTATAAAATATATATCACAACTAGCAGGACAGGAAAGAGAAGAATATGTGAAATATGAAAACAAGTTTGAAATGTCAGTGGAATAACCAACAAATGAACATGGTTCTCTAGAAAGATGGAACTTGTTTTGTTTACAGTTGCTAAAAGAGCTATTAAGGTTTGCTTTCCATTCCCTACTCAGCATCCTATCATGTAGTGATTAAATGAAAAAGAAAGTTTTTGAATGAGAATTTCTATCCTGAATGGTACCAGAACATTAACATCTCAATTCTGAAAGCAGAATGTTTATCTCCCCCTTGCTTTTCCAAACTGGCTTGCAAAACCTACCCCATAACCATCCACTTCTTTAGGATATTTGAGATATGCAAGGAACTTAAAGAGGATATAATGTCCTATGATGGGTTGAGAAGCCAGAGTATTAACTTGTCCTAGTTACCAGTTTGTGAATGGCTTTCCAAGAAAGAAGCATTACAGAGAGTTATCTTCTCCAATGGAAAGGCAAAGGATTGGAGACAGCCCAAGAAAGTGCTTTCCTCCTGATGCAGAGACATAGGAAAAGACAAGAATGACATTTCTGCTTGTTGCAGCTGGAATATTTGGCTGCCTGCAACCAGATGCTGGCAAATTACAGATGTTTATGTGAGTATGACATTTCCTTTTCTTCTGTGGTTTCTGCTAATATTTCAAAACTTTGGGATATATAAAACCAAGATTGTTGAGATATGCCTTCATGAGGGCACTTAAAGGCAAAACCAAATTAGTCAGTTTCTATATATTTCAGTTATATAAGCATAAAAATGGTGTATGCTCTGCTTTCCCTATATATAACCACTTGAGCTTCTGTGAAGCATTATGTGGCCATAAGGAATATACAGGTAACTATTGGAGAGGAAGAATGATGTTTCAGTTACGCTTAATTCTGAAGTATCTTTGGGCATACTTGTTTTCTGTATTCTTTCAATCCCCAGGGGACTAGTGCTGGAAACAGCAGAAGACAGCAAGAAAAAGAGAGAGAAAAAAACATTTATAGATTGTGTTACAAGAGATCACTCATCATATCATGCAATCCTCAAATAACCTCCCCTTCCCTGCACTGGTTTAAAATATATTTAGAAACAATACAAATAGTTTTCGGCTACATATCCCTCTTTTATACTAAGAAATATTACCTTATAAAAATGTATCTACCTTGCTATGATTAAGGGATGTTATTAGTTGTAAAACTGTAATTCGGCAAGCTGATGGAGATGATAATTTCCTGACCACAACAGACAAATAGCAATTAAGCAAGGTGAAATAGCAACTCCTCCATTCACCAGGCATCAAGATTTAATTCCCTTCAGTTTGTCCATTTTGTTTTTTATTTGTTTTCCTTTTCTTCCCTTTTGAATGAACAGAAAAATTGAGAGTTGAAGACTCCCATAATAGATTGGCAGTCAAAGGACCTTAAATAGACGATGGGGTGATATCTCTTCAAGGGGTGTCAGTTTGTAAGGATCTCTGAGATAGGAAGACATTTTAAATCAATTTCCTTGTTGATGAGGTAAGCAAGACAAAACTCTTCCTATTCATTCCTAAGAACTTGAATGGGCAGCTTTGAAGGGACTCATAGGAACTCTATTTGGAGAACCAACACAATGCTGCTGTGATTAAGCCCTCTCCTTAGATAAGTTCTTTCCCTGTCTTTTTTTTCTAGCCATCCCAAAGTTGTAACAACAGCTGGGATAAAACAATTCATGTTATTTAGAAAACGAATGCAGTGGACTGTGTTTGCCTGAAATGCAGCTTATTCTATTCATTTGGGAATCTTGTGAGAATTCAACTGCCATTACAAATAAAAAGTTTTTTATTGTCTCTACTCTGCTTTAATTGTGGTGGTGCAAGTGGTTAAGATGCTGGGCTTATCCTGTTGTCTGTCCCAGCTCCTGCCAACCTAGCTGTTTGAAAGCATGTAAAAATGCAAGTAGATAAACAGGTGCCACTTCGGTGGGAAGGTAACAATGTCCGCCCATCTCAGCGTATATTCATGCTGGCCATGTGACCACAGAAGCATTTTCAGACAAACACTGACAAACACAAACGCCCCCTAGAATTGGTCAGGACTGGTAGGGGAAACCTTTACCTTTACCTGCTTTAATTAAAATAGTATATATAGGGACATATACAGTGGTGCCTCACAAGATGAGATTAATCCGTTCCGGAAGAACGCTCTTAGCATGAAATTCTCGTAAAGCGAAATGCAGTTTCCCATAGGAAACAATGGAAAGTCAGATAATCCGTTCCACGCCCCCAAAA
>JANHZU010009316.1:0-13189 GCA_032468055.1 Acrochordus granulatus | reverse complement strand
TGTTAGCCTTTGTCCTGCTTCATTTTGTACTCCAAGGCCAAACTTGCCTGTTATTCCACTTATCTTTTGACTTCCTACTTAGGATTCCAATCCCCTATGATGAAAAGGATATCTTTTTTGGTGTGAGTTTTCGAAGATGTTGCAGGGCTTTATAGAACTGGTCAACTTCAGCCTCTTTGGCATCAGTGGTTGAGGTACAGACTTGGATTACTGTGATATTGAATGGTTTGCCTTGGATTCAAACCAAGATCTTTCTGTTGTTTTTGAGATTATACCCCAGTACTACTTTTCTCAATCTTTTATTGACTATGATGGATACTCCATTTTTTTCTAAGGGAATCTTATCCACAGTAACAGGTATAGTGGTCATCTGAATTAAATTTGCCCATTCCCATCCATTTTAGTTCACTGATTCCCAAGATGTCTGTGTTCAATCCTGCCATCCCACATTTGACCACATCCAGCTTACCTTGAATCATAGATCTTATATTCCAGGTTCATGCTATATTGCTATATTGTTCTTTACAGCATTGGACTTTCTGTTTGCCATCAGTTAGCTGAGCATCCTTTTGGCTTTGACCCAGACCCTTCACTCTTTCTGGAGCTACTTGTAATTGCCCTCTGCTCTTCCCAAGTAGCATATTGGAGACCTTCCAACCTGAAGGGCCCATCTTCTGATGTCATAGCCTTTTGTTACTGTCCATCGGGTTTTCTTGGCAAGGATACTGGAGTGGGTTGCCATTTCCTTCTCCAGTGGAGTCCTCTAGCCCATTTTTCACCAGAGGTCCAGTAACTCCAACATCTAACATGGTCCTTGTTGAGCCCATTTTTCACCAGAAGTCCAGTAACTCCAACATCTAACATGGTCCTTGTTGACCCAGGTGAAGACCGAGTTGGAACAGGTTTCTGCAAATTACATCTCACCATATTTTTTTATGGGAGGGAGACACTCTTTGTCTGGCTCCTCTGATGAGATCTGCCCAATATGGGTGAACCTCTGAACATAGCTGTCATCTTCCTCCAAGCACAAAAGCCCCACAACCATGTCAAGGTAAAACGGTTGAAGGCACTTGAGTTTTAAATTCAATTATTGTCAGGTGAATATTATATTTTATTCAAGAAAACATTGTCTTATATATATTTACAACCAGAAATGGTGGTCTGTAAGAAAGCAGTGTTATTTATAATTCACAATTCAAAAATGTATTGTTCAATCTATTTCTATTGTTCTGTAAAAGAGAGTACAATTATAATTATTACATTAAAATCAAACCTCCCCCAAAATACCTAAAGCCTTCAATCCCTAAATATTCTACTCCCAACACCGCATAATTTTTATAAGAAAATATTGACTATTTAGTAATCTAAAAATTTCATCCATGGTTTGTTGGAATTATTTTATAGCACATTATTTGCACACTGTTACTGGTCAACTGAAATGGGTAGTAAAGTATTCATTTTTATGATGCTGGATGAATAAATTTCTCAACTTTACTCTGTTGCATTAATGAAAGGATGAGTGATGAACTATATACAAAAATAGTACAATTATTCCTGAGTAGCATTATTTAGTATTATTACTTACATCAGGTCTAAATTAATAATAGTTACATGCAATTTATGTTTTTTCTCATTATACTGCATCACTGCTTCACTATTGTTGTCTTGTTTCCTTCAAGAAGGCTTTAGGAAAGTTTCTGAAGACATAGGTCCCTCCCCCAAGCACTGGGCTGGATGCTGAATGAACCCAATAGAGATGTAAGTATGAGTTTGTAATGGTGCCTGAGCTATTATAACATGGTAATTTTAAGTGTTTGGATTTGTGTTTTGAGATTGTGTGTGTGTGTACATATATACACCTCTACCTAGTCGAATTAATAAAGTAAAATAAAATATATTGATAAGTGTATGTATATATGATAAGCATATATGCAGCTGTAACACTCTAATTTAAAATAGTTTAATCTTATTTAAAATCCTGTGTTAATAAGAACAGCTTAATCAAGTTTTAAAATGAAAGAACAAACAAAACAAGTCCACCTGAGATGCATAGGGAGGAGTCTTGCCTTGTGATCTAGGAACAATTTGATTCTGTTGCCCCTGATGAAGTGGATGGGGTCCTTGATGCTGCAATCACTTGTCAATTAGATCTCTGTCCCTCCTGGTTGGTGAAAGCTGCCAGGATGGTGATTAACAGGTGGGTCCATGCAGTGATAAATTCCTCACCGTGAGAGGGGATTTTCTGGGACCTTTTAAGGAGGCCCTGGTTCATTCCACTGTTGGACTCCATCTGTATGGACAATTATCCATCTGTATGGACAAATATTCCAATTATCATGGAAGGTGTTGAGTAAGTGGTTACATGGCAGCTACACAGGTTCCTGGAGGAAATGGATTTTCTGGACCCTTTTCAGTATGGGATAAGGCCTGATTATGGGATGGAGACAACACTGGTTGCTCTTGATGTCTGGTGAGAGTGGGATGGAGGTAGTGCATCCATCCTGTCTTTCCTTGACCACTTGGCAGTGTTTGATACCATCGACCATGGAATCCTTTTGGGTTGGCTGCAGGGATTGGGGCTGGGTGTGTATAATTTTGTGCTGGTTTGGCTCCTTTCCCCAATTGGTGTTAATAGGGAGAGAGAGGTCTAGTTCATGGGTACTAGTTTGTGGTGTGCTGCAGTACTTTCTCCTCTCCTTTTTAGAATCTACATGAAACCAGAGGATGAGATCATCCATTACCATGGGATGAGGTACCATCAGTCCGCTGATGATACTCAGACTTACATCTCCATCCCTGGTGATCCAAGTTATGCTGTCTCAGCCCTGACTCAGTGTTTGGAGGCTGTACAGGCCTGGATGGAAGACAACAGGCCTGGCAAGACTGAGTGGCTCTGGGTATCTGGGGGTTCTGGATCTGGGACTTAAGATGTTAATCTTTAACTCTGGATGAGGTGGCACTGCCCCAGACAGACCTGGTGTGCAATCTGGGGGTTCTCCAGGACACATGATTCCTGCTCAAAGAGCAAGTGGCAGTCACAGCTAGGAGGGCCTTTGAGCAACTTTGCGTTGTCCACCAGTTACTTTCCTTCCTGGAAGTCCCTTCATTTAGTCACTCATATCCTTGTCATCTCTTTGTTGGACTACTGCAATGCACTTTACACTGGGCTACCCTTGAAGAGCATCCAGTGATTGCAGCTAGTGTAGAATGCCACTACACGGATGATTTTAGGGGCCAACAGAATGACCCGTGTAACACCTTTATTCTGTGAGCTACATTGGCTGCCATTTTGCTACTGGGCGCAATTTAAAGTGTTGGTTTTGACCTTTAAAACCCCTCGTGGTGTGGAACAAGGCTATCTGAGGAATCATGTCACCCCAATGGAATGAACCACCCCATCAGAACCAGCAGAAGAGGCTAACTTCAGATCCTGTCAGCCAAGGAATTTCGGCTGGCATGGTCAAGAAGAAGAGCCTTTTCTGCTGTGGTCCTGCCCTGTGGAACATCATGCCCCCAAAGGTGAGGTCTGCACCCACCCTTACAGACTTCCGGAAGGGCCTTAAGATCTGACTCTGCCAGCTGGCTTGCGGTTCCAGTGGGGGTACATCATCTTGGAGTGGTTGATGGTTTAGTACTCACTTCCTTCCCCATATATATATTTACAGCTTCTCCCCTCTTGGTCCAACTGGTTTTTATTTAATTTTTGAACGGTTTTAATTGTTTTTATTATTTTGTTTTTATTGTAAGCTGCCAAGAGTCATTTTGAGTTAGGCAGCATAGAAGATAAATAAATAAATAAATAAACATATTATTTAATATATCCTAACATGTGTCACTAGCACTTAAATTAAAGCATAGATTTTGACAGTTGCCTGGAAAAAAAATTATGCCTTCCCTGTTCTAACAAGTGCTAATCACAACTATACAGCCTATCAATTCATGATTTACTCTTGAGAAATCTTTGAAAAGTTATTAATATCTGAGCAAGTGCAAATGGAATTAACTCTATCCAGACATTTGTAATATGTTGTATAGTATCTCTTAAATCTGAAACATGCTATATATACACTGCAGATAGTTTATGATGGCCGAACTCACTAATTGAAAAAAGTGCTACAAAGATTCTACCAGTCTCCTGATTGCAAACATAGAAAGTTCTTTCAACAAAATTAATTTTTATTTCAAAGAGAGGATAATCTGTTCCAGATTGACTAAAGATACCTAGTAAACACATGTGCACTATTTGAGGAAGTAGTCAAACTAGCATGGTAGACAAAAAACTGCAACAGAATAGAGCAATGTGCCCAGAAATCTATCCTGTTAATCCCTCTGACAAATACTTGCTTCAGATTAAACTTATTATTTCAGTAAGACTCATCTGATACTCCTGAATGTAGTTACAGAAATAGGATGCTTCTTTTGCATTTCTTTCTGGGAAATCAAATTGAAGAGGAAAAACAAACAAAAGGAGTAATTCTTTGTGCTCAATTCATGAAACAATATTTTAAAATGGATGCAAAAGAGAAATGAGAGGGCTGTTCCTATCATAAACTAAAATGAAGCTGCTTTAAAAAATCCTGAAAATGTAGGATATTATTTTCATAAATAAATAAAACCTTGATATGAGTTAATAGGGGGAACTTCTATATCCCAACCACCTGGGAAAGGGAAAGCTATGTTACTATGTAATACTAAAGTACTATCTATATTTTATGTGGATGGATAGTTGTGATCAGACCAAAATGGCAGCTACAGGATAAACCACTCCATTTGGCTGCCCTTAGGGAGGCCTGAAAAATACACCGAGAAAAATACGGCATACTCCATTTAATCCTCCAGGGAAAGATTGAAGGCAAATGAGATCCAGGCAGAAGAAGAACATCATGGCTTCAAAATTTAAAGGACTAGTTTGGCCAAAATTCAGCAGCACTTTTTTGTGTGGCTGTAGATAAAAATAGGATCGCCAACATGATCACCAACATCCGATAACGGATATGGCGGCGGGGGGGGGAGGAGGAGGAGGAGGAGGAAGAGGAAGAAGTCTGTACAGTGCTGTAGAAAGCTTCTGAAAGCTGTAGACCATGTTAAGGCAGCAAAATGGAGCAATTTGTCCTGCAACTGCCACTCTAGCATAACCACAAACACGCAGCCCAAAATGGTGGCCACTTCCAGGTTGCTGCTAAATGGCCCAGGGATGCATGGCCTGCCCCTTCTTCTCCAACATGAAATTTGGAGGTCTTCAAAAGGTAAGGGAGGAGGTTTGCCTGGTGGACTACCCTGGAGGGACCCAGTGGGAATGGGAAAGGGCTTGGGGATCCAAGGGATGTCTCAGGGAAATGGAGCATGGGATGTTCCAGGGAAGCTTTGGGAGGTCTCCAAGGGCCTCCCCCACTCCTGAGGCACGCCATGCTTTGTTTAACAACCCACAAGTTTGTTTAAGGGCTACATCAGGGAAAGCAAGAAATGCAGGTTGTTTGGTGAGGCACTTTTTCTTAACGGCCATCGCAGCATGCAACCGTAGTGGGCAGGCTTCGTTTCAGTCATATCTTGAGGACTACTAATAGGGCTTTGCAAGAAAAAAAAAAAGATTCAAAAGAGATACTTCAGAATGCATAGATGTAAGAGCAAGAAGCAAACAGCTCTTTGAAGCAGACTCTTTTTTCCTTTTAATTTTCTGCATGGACCTAAAAATGCTAGAATGGTGATATTGTTTCACACAGAGACCTTGATAGAAAATAATTTAGTATTTCACAAAGTACACATAAAACCTGTGAAATCAGCTCCCTAAAATGTGGTTGATGGTCATTTGTTTAATTTTTTAATGCTCTGAAGAAAATTATAGAAGACAAGGCTATCGATATTATGTTTAACTATATGAACAAGCAGAAAGGACTATGTCCTTTTGTCTTGCTTGTAAGGCTATTACAATAATATTACTATTATTGTAGTGTCACTGATGTAGATTTAATAGAATCAAATCCTGAACACTGTCATAAAACATGTTCAGTTTAACTCACTCCTTAGTGCTGATCATAATGTCCTATCAGTATGTTGGATTTATCTCTTTATTACTAGAAAATAAAAGGAGATTGGCTGTTTGGATGAATGAAGGGGGAAAAATTAAGAGTGCAAAAGAGCATCTAAGGGGAGCTAAAAAGAATGATAGGGAACAATTTTCATGTAAAACTGAGATCTGTGACCAGAGGAACCCATTGTAATGATTGTGGAAAGACCCTGTGGCAACCATTTTATGAAAATATCATAATATGTTTTCAACATTATTATATATTTACTAGTTTTAAAAGATTGCTTACCTTTGTTTTCTGTTCTAAACAGGAAAAAAGTCAAATTATTTGGATTTGTCTCTCCTACCATTGAGTATAAAATGATCTTCATAATCTGAAATCTCCTTAACCAATAAGCATCCTATCTAAATCCTTTAATATTATCCATTATTTATTTTCAGTGAATGCTACTGCTATGCTTATTTAAAATGCAATGTTTGTAAAGGAAAACAGAAAAAAAAACAACTTTTCTCTGGCTTCTCCTGCTTTGCTCTCTACAGTATTAAAAACAAATAAGCTCCCTTCCTTGTTGATTGTACTTCTGCAGCATTGCCAGTCAGTTTTCCTTCTAAACTTTTAAATAATTCTAATCTTGCAACTCAGAATTCCTAACTCTGGAGTAGCTACAAATTTTCCGTAATTTTGGTGAAGGCCTTCAAATAAGCTAACTTCTATCAAGAACATCCTCTCCTGACAACATTTCTATATTTTTTTCTGGGTTAAACAAGCACACCAAACCTTTACTTCTAATGTCAATTAGGCACCAGATGCGCCATTGTAAATATCAAAGTTACTTGTATGCTTTTTTATAAACAATAAAAGGAAAGACATGGAAATTAGCCTTTTCAGTGGCTAGGACTGGTATTCCTGCCCAAAATTAATTGGAATACTCATGCTCATCCTGCACTTATAAATATATTATGTCAGAATAAAACTTATTCAGATAACATCTTCCAAATAGCTGAATTAAAACACACCTTATTTTTATACGGTGTCCCAACCAACTGGATATGAGCAATTCAAGGAATTGAAAAAATCTAAAGATGCTGAACAGCATCCAATGTGCATTTTTGTTTGACACTGCCCAAAAGCGAGTTCTTAAAAACAATTATCATTGTAACAAATCACAAAGCACCCTCCAATCAAAGGCAAAATTTACATATTTTACAACTGCTTAGAAAGACCAAACAGTTGTATGATTAACAGACCTCATTATTTTCAAAACATTCAATTTTTCTCAGGCAATCCAAAAATACTAAATTCTAGCAAGGAGGACTGAACACTGTGAACAAGATGGCTATTTGATTGATTTTATATACAGTAGCTATCATTTCACACAAAAGACTCTGGGTGGCTTTTAGGATTAAAATACACCATCTACTACACATCACCGCCAGTACCACTATTGGTGCCCAAGGATAATCCCCCTCTTGCCCTCAGAATGAACTTAACATTGTTCTATTTTTAACCATAGAAAACATGAATAGCTTCTAGTTGAGATAATGTACCACAGTAGTTACAACAGCCAAAAGAGGTCAAGAAGTAATAGCAGTCATTTATATTCTGATTCTTGTAGTGGTATCAAGGTCAGCAATAAAAACAACGATCTCACTTACAAGAATAGAACTATTTAGTACAATATACAGCCAAAATTACTGGTCTGAGTCCTTTTCTGATACCTATTAGCAATTCTACACTATCTCAGAGAAAAGCAGATAGTTGCAATATTCCAATCAATTATATAACAAATCCTTAATTGATACAGACAACAATGCTTCTAAAACACCTGAGAAAGTGACTTCTTGCTGAAAGTTATAAATAGAAGAAATTCAGCTTTTATTGTCACCGAAAAAGCCTATGTAAATTGCATTTACAAAAAGGCACAACTGGGCCACAAGGAATGTGGATTTAGACCTTAGAAAATTTCTGATTAACTGTTGAGATCCAGATTATCACAGGTTGTCAACTGGACAAAGCAACAGCTAGTCTCAAGGAGATAATATGTATTTTAGCTAACCATTTATTTGGAATTTTGTGAGCCTGGTTGATGTCTATATATATATATTCTCATTAATACAAGTCATGTCTAGTGATTTATTATTAAATCACTATAATTTGCAACATTTCTTAAAAAGGCAACTGGACTTTTATTATTAGATGTAACCGTGATGCAATTCCCATCCAAGAGTCTTTCTCAATCCCATATGAAAAAGGAAAAATCATAAGGAATATATACCATATATATGAGAAAGATTCCTGGATGGGAGTTGAAATGTTTCCTGGTTACATCTAATATTAAAAGTCCAGCTGCCTTTTTAAGAAAGTTTGCATTTTTTTTGCAATTTTCCTACTGTGAGCCTAGTTGTTCTTTGTTTTCTTTTTATTTCACTTTTTAAAAATCATTTTTATATTTAAGAGTTCTAGATTCATTTGTTTATTATTCATTTCTCATTAAACATTCCTCATACTCAAGACTACAAGGTTACACAGCCACCTGTTGAGTTCAGGAGTAGCACAAGATTTTTTATGTTCTGTATATCTGGGCTTTGGAGTGAAAATCCAAGTGCCTTTCTTTTATTTCTTAGAACTAGGCTGGAGAAGTCCTGAGTGGACTGGATAAGATTCCCAGCTAGATAGAGGTTCTCTTTGTCTAGTAGTTCCGTCCGATATATGGCGATCTATAATATTTTTAAATTGAGGTAACCCTATAAAAGGGGCTCTGCCAGTTAAATTATCTCCCCTCTCTACTGGTAACAGATCAGCAAAAACAACAAGAACTACTAAAGAAGAATAACTGAAGGACATGAACTCTGATGGAGATCCATACTGCATGTAACAGTTCCAAAATTAAGAAAGTTAAATGATGCAAATACTTTTTGTATTTATACAGCTCATATTAAAGAAAAGTTTAAATTGTTAACATCTGCAAATAAAATATTCTAACTAGTTATAAAAACAAGTAGTTTTTGTTATTATTTTCTTTTTGGACTACTGTTCACATGTTACTTAAGTACATTTTGGAAAAGGATTTAGATGTACTGTATAGTATCTTAACATGTTAACAATAGACTTATAGCAATATAAAAATATGAAGATTAAACCACCAGCTTCTGGGAATTCAAGATAATAAGGGCATGGAAAGTTTAATAGAAATAGATGTTAAAATTAATTTTTTCCATAAAGTTATTAGATATGTTTAAACAATACTATTCAGATATTTGGTTATTACCCAAGTTGGAAACTCTTGACAAATGAATGATGTCACAAGAGAAATGGACATCAGCACTTATTTAACTTCAATTATATTAACAAGAAAAACATGAAATTAAATTAAAACTACTTTCACAGTATTACTCCATCCTGAATAAATCCTCTGAATATTCATTGTACTCATTTTTGGTTATCAAATTTAACTTTTGCTTTCACTATAAGCTACAATTTTCAAGACAAAGAGTCTGCTTAAAATAAACTGCACGTCTTTCAACCTGCAGTATTATCATAAACAACATTGTTATTGTTCTGTTGTCAACCCATGTTATAGCCCTAAAAACAAGAAAATTATGCTGAGACAATTAATATTGAATCAAAAGGCTAAAGATACAATGGAACCAATTTAAAAATAGATTTCTTGGTAGTTCTTGTAATAACATCTTCAAGAGGTGCGGTGGCGCAGCGGATTAATGCCGCCAGTTATGTCGACCAGAAATGGCATGCTGGCAGGTCAATTCCCAAGCTCTGCATAACGGGGTGAGTGCCCGTTACTAAGCCTCAGCTTCTGCCCACCCGGCAGTTTGAAAGCACGTAAAAACTGGCGAGAAGATAAATCGGGTACCACTTTGGTGGGAGCTGGCTGGCTTTGGTGGGACGGGCGAGGCGAGCGGTGAACGACGAGGAGTTGAGCGACGAATCGAAGGCGGCCCACCCTCCTGCTGGGGGCGGAGCAGGAACTGCAGAGATGCCTGGATGCAACATCGTCGGCCAGCAGGGGGGTGGGGTTAGTTTTCACAATTGTATAAATATCTAATCTATGTAAGCCGCCAAGAGTCTTCGGAAATTGGCGGCATAGAAATATGTGTAATAAATAAATAAAATCTGATGTCAAGAAGGGAATCAACTTTGGAATATTCACTAAAAGGTGAATTCTTCTATGCTAGAAGAATAACAAGATAGATATCTTAAAATCCAAAGTAAAGAAGTAAAGAATAGAAAATAAGCAGAGTAAAAGATAAAATGACTAAAGAAAGGATATCTGTTTCTTCGTTGATACTTAAGGAAAAACTTCAACTTAGATACTTAAAAATGAAAATAGGGCCACTTATATAGAAATATTATGAATGGAAAGAAGATTGAGCTTTGATGAAAGCCAACAGGATTACCAGCTTTAAGCGACCAAAGCTTTCTGAGATTTTGTGTTACCACTTAGCTCAGAGGTGGTCATTTGCTATGTATCTTCTCATTAATCCAGGTCACGATTTGTAGCAAAACTGCAAACTTTCTTAAAAAGGCAACTAGACTTTTATTATTAGATGTAATTGGAAAACATTTTGTCCCCTATCCAGGAGACTTTCTCAATTCCATGTAAAAAAAGAAAAGATGATAAGAAAACATGTTTCTCAAAAAAGGTAGGATACAGGATACACAGAAATGTTATATATTAGATGTATATATTTTCTACATTGTTTTACATTTTGCATTTATGCTACATGAGTGACAGAAGACTGGGATAATGGAGATGACATAAAAGAAATGAGAACTAAGGATCAGTTTGATTTGACTGGAAGTTACCCAAGACAATAGAGTAGAGGAAGTCCAGAAAATTAAAGCATTTTGCATTATGATTTGATGTGGTGGAAGTACCAAACTGTAAACAGGTACATTTTTATAGACTAATGTTCATGAAATATAGTGAACTATTATACTCAAGAACTTCTAATAAAAAGTTTGCCATACTAAAAAAAGAAATCTATTTCCTACAAAACAAGGTTGCAGTTCTTTACAGAATATAATTTTAACCCAGTGAATTTCATGAATAAAAGATTGCTGATTAGAGTGATCCTTAACTGAAAATATTTACTAGAAATAAGGAATGAGTACTGTTGATCCCCCTGCTATCAACTGGCATCCCTTCAATCTCGCAGGGTGTACAATGGATTCCTTCAATAAAACAATTTATTCTATAAAGATCCCAAAAGCACACCTTCTCTGTAGCAGTGCCTATGCTTTGGAATGAAGTTCTCCCTGATGGTCCCCACTCTGCTATTATTCAGAAGAGTGATGAAAACCTGGATCTTCATGCAGATTTTTGATGAGGAAGAGAGAGGACCCCCCTGGTGGCATGCTTGCCATCTTTTATTTCTTATTGACTTTACAGTAATTTAATTGTTGGAAGCTGCCCAGAGTTGTTAGGAGCTGGCAACATAAAAGCTTATAAATCATTATTTGTATCTGTATATGAAGTGTAGCTTGAAAAATTTGTTTTAGACATCTGAAAAACAATGACATCTCTATACCACTTACCCAATTTCTTTTATAGCTAAGAAACTATATAAGAACAAACAAGGGGGCTATTTTCTTCTTCTATGCTATCTTTCTGACTTTTGTGGTATAGAACACTCTGAAATATTATTGGTATCTATAACTCTATCTACAGTATCTGACATAATAAGAATTATGACCTTTATTCTGATGAAATATAGACACCTCTAATACCATGAAATATTCATAGGGTTCTAAACCTCCCACCCAAACTTAAGATGTTTTAGTAATAGAAGCACACCTGTAATAACCATAAGAAAACATGCTATTCTTAAAGGATTTTAATGCAAAGTCTTCACAGAAAAGGTTGAATACATTATATCCTTGGGTGATTCCTCCCCCACTTTAAACAAAATTTCTATTGATTCAAGTAAAAAAAGCAAAGCAAAGCAAAATGAGGAATTCCACAATTATCTAGTTTCAAAACTAAGATTTACCACTTGATTATAATTACATCTATTCAAGATTTTTGGAAGTAATGAGAAACGTTAACATATTTTTTTAAAGGAGTGCTGGACTTTGGATGCTATGAACAATTATTAGTTGAACCACATATTCCTTCCTGCATCTTACTTGAGAGATAAAATATGTTTTTATTAACTCATTCACATTACAAATCTATATAAACAAACACCAACCCTTTTGTTATTAGATGGCTTAGAGATAAAGAACAAAAAAGCAAGTTGGAATCTTGCTCCCCCCCACTGATTTACTTTGCTTCATATCAATATCAAAAGAATGAAAGCTGTGTTAGGTTACCAAGAGCCTCAAAATAGCTGCCTTAGAATGGCTCTTATGAAAATATCAGAAGATGGTGGTTCTGCAACAGAAGCACATGATGCAAAATAGAAACCAATTAATAAAATATGCTATAGTTCATTGATGCTAAGTAGTTATTTTGGCAAAGACCTTGTAGTCCTTTGAACCTTAGTGTACAAGTTGCCTTCTGTGTTATGCCTGCTTAAAGGAAAGCAACAGGTGTCTTCTATAGCACTTAATCAAGACTAAATGCCTGAGAATAAGTAATTGCCTTTTTTAAAATGCATGTTTTAGAACACCCATCCCTAAATATATGAGGTGGACACAGAAGCATGTTGCTTATAGAACAGAAGCATAAGAAGCTTTCAAAGCCTGTAATTCTGGGGAAGAAAATAGAAGCAAACTAGTCTAGAAGCAAATTAATTTGGAGGTTTTATGTCAATTTTTGTTATTCATTCTGTCATTGAAAATAGCTGTCAATTTTCCAAAGAGATATACAACCGTAAGTCAGAACTGCTTCCCCATTTCAAATGGTCTGTAAAATATTCAATTATAATCTTGCATAAGATGTTTACCATAATCTCAGAATTCTATTGTTTCCAGTTCTAATGAAATAACACAGAAACATCTGAAGCCTAGGAAAAGGGTGTGTTATGAAGCCTGCCAGCTAGTACAAGAAGCAGCACAAGCTTCAAGGTTACTCAAGGACTTGCCTATCTTTATGGATCAGAGCCTTCTAAGAATTCTGAAAGTTCTATGTTGCAAGATATGGCATTTCATTTTAAACTACAATTCCAAGAATTCATTATTGTAATAATGAAGGTATTTCA
>JANHZU010009314.1:19265-42853 GCA_032468055.1 Acrochordus granulatus | reverse complement strand
CTCAGCACCTGCAGCGGCCACAAGGAGCCCCTCAGAGCAGGCAATTGTTGCAGAAAGAGTTGCCCCCGTTGTATTCTACACCAAACCCCTAGAAATGGGCACAGTGGTGTCACCTCGACCCACTTTGCGCAGGGTCTGCAAGGCCAGCAGGGAAGCAGCCGCCGCCACTGCCAAGATTTATTTCCTTCAGTCCAGGGATAAATCACCCGCATGCGCATCGTCGCCCACCCGCCAGGAGCTGGGCGGCAGGCAGCCCATCTGCAACAGGAACCGGAGGAAAAGTCCGACGCCAAACAAAAGGAAGGTGGCGAAGCCGGGGATTCGGAGGCAGCGGAGCAATAGGGTGGCCGAAGAAAGCCTCAAGTGGGGCACAAGGGGACAGCGGGATGGGGGCAGAAGGACGGAGAGCTGGGCCGGGAGGAAAAGACCCTTGGGGTTGGAGTCTTTGCTGGGGGGAGCAGCCGCGATATCACAAGCCCAGCTTCAGGGGCCGGTCTTGGCATCCTCGGAGAAGCAAAGTCCTCCCTCTGTCCGGAGGGTGATCTCTTTCCAACTGGTCCAGCCCCCTTTCCTTCTGCCCCCCCAGAGAGAGGAAATCTGTTGGGGGACACCCTCAGGACAATGGGGGGGAACCAGCTACAACACAGCGGGGGGGAGAGGAAGAATGACTATTGTTGGGCTTGGAGGAGGGGGGCAGGGAAAAAAACTTGGTGGGCATCCAGAAGGCCATGTGGGAGGGGGGATGAGGAAGCCCTCCAGCTGAAAAACCAGGAGGAGCCTCTGGGCGCTTTCTGCAACTCACACACGTTGTGGGCAGCGTCAGCCGCAGCTTATCCAGCCAGATGTTTCCTCCCTCTCCTTCCCCAGCAGGTCATCGGAATACTTTGCAAGTTTGCACAGTGGTCCGTCTCACTTCCAATGCCGTGCTTAGAAAAGGGGCCGGTGCCGCTGAGCCACCGGGCGACAAAGCTCCTCCCTCGGCTAAGACTGAACCGCAGACCAGGGGACCTCGAAAAAGCCCCAAACCCGCCAGAGAGTGGACAGGAGAGGCCGTGGGGAACCGCCTCTGGCAAAGTTGAGAAGGAATGACGACCCTCGCACAACGCTTCATCGATACACGTCGGTGTCTGATTAAAACACAAGGCAGGAACAGCCACCGGGCGGACAGACTGACAAAATTCAGGCAGGAGATGTATGCAGATGTGTGGGGGTCTGCACCTCCATGTTCACGCACATGCATTGAGGGAAAATATTTAGTTTCAAAGCCAGAGCCTCGCATGCGTCATCTTGGAAGACGCATTCTTCCTTCTGCTTCCCACGGGAGAGAATGCCTCTTCCTTAAAACCCTGAAGTCGTAGGCAAAAGCGAGGCAGAAATTTTTGCCGCTGTGCAATGCGCCGATTGATTCATCAGGCATTCCTTGTGAGGACGGAGCATGGAAGGGCTGGGGGACGGAGGGGCTCCCTGGCTGGCTGGCACCCTGAACACCAGCCTTCTGCACTCCACCACCATTGCTGGGATGCGCCTGGCAAAGTGCAGAACGGCAGGCCCCTTTGGGCAGGGGGTCAGCAAGGCTGGGCACCATTCAAACGCCTACAATTCTTGAACAAACCCTGATCTATGCTTTTTTTTTCATGCTGGGCTGCCTGGCTGCAGAAGGAGATGCTGAAGGACGGCAGGCTGGCCAGCTCCCTCCTCTGGACAGGTCCCCGTTTAACAGCCACGGGGACTGGGGCAGGGAATGTCCTACAGCTCAGCAGGAAAGGCCAAGTTTGGCACAGAAGCATCCCAAGAGCGAGCAGGAATGGTGGCAGGGAAGAAGATCCCACCACCGGCTTCCTTTCTGGCACGGAGCAGTGAAAAGCCCACCCACCCCACCTCGGCCCCGGTCTCTCACCCGGAGGGACGTCCACCACCGCTGCATCGCCTCTTGGAGTGCCCAGCTGCCAAACATCAGCCTCCCCGCAGGATGACGGGAGTCGGGCAGCTGCTTCTTCCCAAATGCACAGCTCAAGCAGGCATCCCCCCCACCCTGCCATGCCCCTCCTTTTGACCCTCTTCTCGCCTCTTTCGGCACTGCCTGGGCGGCAGAGACACTCGCAATGGCAGCCCGCTGGCGTGGCGCTGATTGGCCGCTCTGTAGCTGGGGAAAGGAGCGACATCTGCTGTTAATGTCAACATCCGCACACTGGCAAGCGAGGCCCCCTCCCCGCACGGCCACTCTTAAGGCAGCATGGCCCCTGCCACGTGGGGGAGTGACCAGGAGAAGCCGGAGCGCATCAAACCGGGCAGGAGGGAGCAGGGAAACCCCTGGAGAAGACGGCAGGGAGCCCTCCAAGGGACGAAAAGGTGGCACAGGATGAGAAGCGACATCTGGACCAAACCACTGCGACTTCGCTCGTCTGAAGCCGGAAAAGGGTCGGGGTGAGAGGAGGACCGAAGGGGGACCTCACTGTTGCCAGAGGACAGAGGAGCTGCCTGTGGCATCCCCACGAAACAGGCAACGGGCAGCAGAGTGGCTCCGATTGGACGGTCCCCTCCAAAGGGACATTAGAGGGTTAGGGTTCTTCTCCAACCCGTGGCCCTCCACAAACTGTGGGGAGGGCAGCCGCTTGCAAAGAGGAGAACTGCATGCCAGCCCAACCGCCCTGGCACGTAAGCAAACAGACACTAAAGGTTCACCCAGGCATGCACAGTGGGGTTGGGGGAAAGCTGGGAGACTCATTCAGATACTATCATAACAGAAGCGGGCATCACGCAAGAAAATGAGTGCGCAGGAGTTATTCTCCAAGAAGAATTAGCTTGTGGAACTCCTTGCCACAAGACAAGGCGCTTCTAAAAGAGCCAACGCATATGGTGGGAAAACAGAAGACAAGGACCCCCACGCTGCAGTCGAAGGCACCTGCGAGTTGAAGGGCGCAGAAACGAACACCTGGGCAGGGAAGTGATGCTCTCACCAAACACGAGTTCGCAGCATCCTGTCCCACCACCTCTGTTTTCCCGAGAATAAGGGGCACTGTTTAAAAATGGATTTAATAGCAGAGAAGTGCCACCGACCACTCATTTCCATCTCTGTTTATTTCCCAGGCAGAGCAAAAATCTTGGCTAGTGCTCAGCCTGGCTGGCCGGGAATGTGGCTGGCCGCCCACAAGATTGTGCGTTTGTGTGAGAGTGTGTGTACGCTCACAAGAGCTTCAAGCTGTCACAAAAGTGGGGGGAAACATAGAAAACCGTGATGAGAATCTGATGTTCCAGTCCCAACCCCCTTCCTTGGCCACTTCCATTCTGCTGATTTTAATCAAAAAATGTGGGTTGCCTCCCTGTGCTTTTAAAGCCAGGAGCAACATGAAGGAGGGGAGCCAGAAATGTTCTCTGTGCCTCTAAATTTTGGAGCTGGTTGGCAGAACTTCCAGCCCTCGAGGATATTGTCAGCTCTCTGAATTCCAGGGAGCTTATTGTTTTGAAAGAAAGGTGGGAAAGAGATTGTTTTTGGATCCTTTCCTGCTCCTCCAAAGACAATTTACAGCCTCCCTTAATCTGGCACCCACCCTGGGGAAGGATTTAAGCTCTCAAGCGCACGGCTGGCACGTTGGAGAAACTGACCGGGACATGCCCTGGGCCGGGCACGGGAAGGCGGGTTCCATCTGCCAGTGAAACTGGGCGAGGTTGGCAGCTGGCTCCTCTCACTCGGACCAGGAAAGGAATTTCCAGAGGAGGAGAGGAGAAGTGGGGAGACATCTTGTGCCCTGGTCCTGAACATTATTTGCAATGCCAGTTACTTCTACGGGGGGGTTATTTGGGGGTTGCATTTTCTCTGAGCCCTTCTTTCAGCTACAGAGCTAACCTGTGGGGCAGAGTCGGGGTGCGTGCATTTAGAAAACAGAAATGCCACAAGCAATCCTCCAGTGCCGGATACAGCCCTCTGCCCATCCCCAGCTGGAAGGGTCAGGGGTGCAGCCATCCCCTAGGCCAGAGCAGGGCCTGGCCAGCCTGAGCAAGCCAGCTTCTGGGGAGAGGCTTTAACGGAGCTGGCCGCCTGCAGCCAAGGATGCAGCTGGTTAGTTCCAGTCCAAAGAGGGGATCTTGCCGGCTCAGTCGCCACCCTGGCCTTGTCCCTCTGGCTAATCTGAGTGCCCAGGGAGATAAATGGACGGAGGAGGAGAAGGGAGGAAAGGCTTGCTGGAGCCAGCCCGGGCAGTCAAAAAACGTTTCTGAGAGGCAGGAGGAATAACGGCAGCGCCCCTCCCCGGGTCTGTCTCCCTGTTCTCAGACAGACTAAGACCACACAGGGGCCGCAAAGTCCTTCCCCCTCTCCGTCAGCCCACGCCAAACACAGCACTTGTGCGACAAGGTCTCGAGGCTACCTTCCCTGCTTCCAAGGGGCTGCCCTTCCACCAGCAACTACAGACAAAACAGTCCCATTCTATGCCCTGGGAGGGGGCTTTCCCCTTGGGCAGGTATCTGACTAAAGGGGTGGGGGCAACCCTGGAACTCCTTGGAAGCCTCCAGAAGGAGCTGGAGGCAGGCGGGCATGAAGCACTTTCCCTTTTCCCAGACAGAAGTCAGAGTTTACGGGAACTGCCCTGACTCAGGAAGTCCGGGAAGGCGGCTGAAGGCAGGAATGTGTGTTCCCAGCTCCCTCTAGCCAGCAGCCCTGGCCTCCTCAGCCTTGGAAGACCGCACTGGACTGAGGACCTGGGCAAAAGGCCTGCCATGCGGGGCAGCTGCTGTGCTCTCCCTATCCCAGGACTGAGTCTGGCTGCTGGCCAGGTGGGACACACCTGCTTCCAGCTGCCTGTTTCCTATCCCTCCTTCTTTGCAAACAGTTGCCAGTTGCAGAGAAGAAGTTTCTGGAGGGTTCTTAAGGGGAGGAGGGCATGGCCCAGCAGGGGTCTCCTGAGACGCCCCCTCAATCCTGGCGCTGCTGCACTGCCAGTCAGGGCAGCAAGGGAGCAGGTGACCAGAGGGCTCGGCTTTCCTTTCCTTTCTGGGAGACACTGCTTGGACATTCTCACAGCTGTCCTGGGGTCCCCAAGGTCTCCCTCCTTCTCCCGGGATGATGGTCCTTGGTCCTCCAAATCCTCTCCCTCCAGCACCTGCCTACTCCAACCTTCTTAACACCCCCAAGAATTTCAACTCCATTTCCTTTTGGAGGCCAAACAACCTTTTCACTAAAGCATTCTAGAAACATATTTGCTTCCTGACATCTTCCTGTCAAACTTCACACAAGACACACTTTTCTCTCTAACCCCCCAAGTCATCCTGAATCTTCTTGAATAATTTCAGGTAGCATGCTTTTTTTCTTTTTAATCAATAGCTGACAGACCCGTCAAATTACTTTGGGGACCAACAAAGCAATTTTTAAACACGCGCAAGCCCTGGTAGAGCTGTCAAACCCGTAGAAAGCTAAGAGTGAAAGTGAGGGGCCGAGAAACACTCTTTGACAGCACTACAGTTCTGTAAACTAGACATTAATTTATCTTTAATGAATCACCGTGGAGCAGTGACATGGAATCCTCCATGTTCCAGCCCACCCCTTGCAAAAATGAATTGCCCTGGAAAACTGGGGTGGGGAAAGGGGGGCTGCTTTTAGCAAGAGGAAGAAGCGAAGAGAAGATGCACCAGCCCCAAACGGATCATTTGGTGGAACAGGGGTATTCAGTTAAGAGAACCGATGGAGAGAATTTCTAGGGTAAATTCAGAGTTTGGTAAAGCCCGTAGGGAAGAAAAAGACCAGCTAGATCCCCTCTCCCCGCTTCCGCCCGGCAAAAGTCACCAGCTGGCAGTCTAATGCCACCTGGCCCAGTGCTGGAGACCTTAAACTGACAATGGAGGGTGGAGAGAGAAATCTGGGGGCTCCCAGAGAACCAAATGGAGTCTCCATTTTTCAAAGAGCAGTCTAGCTGACCAATTTTTTCTTCCCTGGACAATTTTGCAGAAAGAGAGAGAGAGAAAAGTGATGTGCATTTAAGCGTTTTTATTCTTGACCTATTCACGTTATTTCACAAGACTTATAGATCACTCCACTCAGAACTGACTCCAGTTTTATACCCTACTAGCTTTGCGATAATTAAAACCAAGATAGGCGAGAAACGATAAAAATGCATTAATGCCCAGAAAAACTGCAGTGCTGCATGACCTTTTCACCTCCCAAGTGATGGTGGAGGAAGAACTTTTGATTTCCAGGCCTGGGAATTTGGTGGCGAGACCCTGCCGGAGAGCCCAGGGCGGGCATGCCATTAGCAAGGGCAGGGGGGGAATTGGGCAAGACGCGGCGATCTCTCCTGGGGTCTTCACTCCTCCCCGTGCAGACATTGCTGAAGGAGGAGGTGATCATTTGAGCAACTTGCCTGACTCTGCCACAGAGAAGACCAAGGGAGCAAATTGTATTTATGCATAAGGTCCACTCCTATGGCCCCTGATTTGAGCATGGCCATAGAACATTAGAAACCACCAAAGGAGGGGACACTCATGCGCAGCGATCAGCGGCACAAGAAGCAACGTTTCCTGTGGCTGGTTGGGAATCTATGCTCCACGGCTCTAACCCACTGAGGTGTCTGCTCTCTCCAGATGCAAAACATCCCTTCCCAGCTGTGGAAAAGCAAAGCCACTCAGGAACTCCACATCCGCTTTCCTGTGATGGGAGGAGCTGCAACACGATATGCTCCCATCCTTTCCCATGTGACCCCAATCGGCAGCCCAAGAATATCTGGAAGCCTCTCCAAGGAGGAGAGGAATCTCCTTTAGCTTTCCAGAGCTTTGCTTCCCAACAGGCGGGAAGATGGCTAGCGCTGACATCAGGACCCGTCGGGGCTGGCTTCTCTCTGTCCTCCAGGACCGTTGGTCCTAAGCAGCTGCTGCAGATTTGCATCAAATCCGAAAATCCCCAGGCAGCACGCTCTCCCTCCCAGATACATTGTTCCTCACAGTGACCTAAATTTTTAACTGTTGTTTGCAAATGTCTGATTCTGGGACAAGCTTTATGTTTCGGTCTTTTCCTTTTCCCATCGTCCCACCAGCATCAGCTCCCACTTTTCCCCAGGACAGCAAAACAGGGGCTGTACATGGAAGTCCGGAAATAGTAGGTTTTTGCTACGGGTTTAAAAAAATGATTCAAAGAATTAGGGAGGAGAAGAGAGGGAAGACAAGCCACAGATGAGCCTCTAGCGATTTTTGAGCAACACAAGTCGGTGAGTAGGAATGAGCCAGCTGAAGAGTTTCACCGGAGCATTTGCCCCAGCCTATTTCGAGGTTCAATCTTAGGAAGCAACGGCAAAGAAAAGAGGGTTCCTGAGCATGGGCAAAGTGGCAAAATCCTCAAATATTTCTTCTAGAGACAAAAGAATCCGGAAGCCTCAAAAGGCAGACATGCCAACAGATGCACTCCACAGGCATCTAGAAGGCAAGGAGGGAGCAGGGCTCGGTTAGCTGCCAAGCTCATCTGCGAAGAGGCGAGGCCTGACGTGCCTCCTTTCTTGCCCCCTTGCTAACTCCTGGGTTGCCCCACCCTTAGCAGCAGGGGGCTGGCTTCCTCCTTGGCGTACAACCAGCTGGGCTAACTCTCAAGAGCCCCCATCTCTCTTATCTGCAAGGCTTGCGGGGGCTTCTTTGCCGCAAGGAATGAGCAGAACATCAGGAGGAAGAGGACCTCGGCGCACACTTACTCACCCTCAAGGGGAGCTCCGCACACCGGCCACATCCCGTGCCTGCTTGGAGGGAGCCAACGTCACGCCGCCCAGTCCAAAGGATTCCCTGCCATGCCGAGAGCTTCCTGAAGCCACGGGGAGGCTGGGAGATGCTCACCCCCACAGCCCCAAACAGGAAGTGAGCCGCGAGTCCTTGGACCACCTCCTTGTATGGTGTGAGCACTTGGCCTCTGCGCACGAGGGCTTGGCTCCCAGCCCAGCCGCTCTTGGCCTCAGGAAACCGTTCCGGCATGCCGTCTGTCCCTCTGCAGGAACAGGCCAGGAAGGCTCAGCCCAGCCAGCCTGCTTAACCCCCACGGATGCTGCCTTTGGGAAAGGATTAGCAGCTCCATCGAGTGGGGGGCAAACTGAGGAAATAGGACCTGGGATTTCAGGCCCAAGCCCTACTTCAGCTAAGTCTCAGGGTAGGCTAAAAACACACCTGCCAGGCATGGAGACCCTTGCCTCGCAGACAGGGTGGGTGACAGCAGTCAGGTTCTTTTGGCAAGAGAGCATCTCCTTGCGGGCATTTTCTATACAGAATTCAGAGATGCAGGAAGCCGAAAGGGAGCTGCTGATTATTTGGGAGACTGGACTGGCATTACATCGGGAGCCAAGCCGGGTGGATTTAGGCTGAGCCCAGGGCAGGGCAGCTGTGGCCTTCTCTAAACCCACCTGAGCAAGGCACGCATTGAGCATTGAGCCAAGAGGCCACCTCTTCTCACCCTCAGGGCTCCTCTGCCCTTTTGCTTTCTCCATCCTCACTTCTACGAAAAGGCAGCTTCCCTGGCTTGCTACTTGGTCCTCTCAAAGGCTATCAGAAATAAAAAGTGGCAACCGTACAGGGAAGAAATTCAAAAATATTCCACTCTGTAATCCTGCATTTCCAACAGAGATCTGGTGGGCTCACCACTGTGGAGCATGGAAGAAGAGGTTGGGCAGCCAACTCTTGAGGCTGGTTTGACTGGAGGAGTAGATGACCCCACAGTCCCTTCCACTCCTGACCCAATTCCATGCACGTGTGGATTCAAAGAGACCCTTCCCCAAAGTCCCTGGCATCCCATTTGCCCACACATCCTGGTGGCTCCACTGAAGACAACTGAAGGGGACAAAGTCTAGGGACTGCACATTCCTCTGAGCCTTTGAAAAAGCCTTTATCACTTCTTCCTCCCCAGCAGGTGGTAACTCCTTCACCTGGACTTTGTCACCAGAGATAAGTTCTGTTTTGCAAAAAAAAAGAAAGGAAGGAAAACACAGGGGTTTGGGGGGCCAGGGAGTTGCAAAGGGACATTGCTGTTGACCTTCACCCATTTCAATACTCAGACTTTTACTCTGGCACAAAGCTGTTTTGGGGAAAACAAGTCACAGATTATTTATTTAGATGTTCAAACCGCAACCTTCTATCTAAGGATGTGGAAACCCCCAAAGCAGGGATAAAAAGAGGTACATGAGTAAAAAAAAAGAGTCCCGTTTTCAAACAGCTATTCAGTCCATAGTGAGTGAAAGTTGCTCTTTGACTCTCTTCACAAATTGAGACAATCTTTGCTTCCTGCTTTAGGTGATGCAGCCACCGTGGCTTACTCTCCAATGAACCAAGGTTAAAACCTTGCTTGAAACCCACCCACCTTTAGCATAATGTGGGAACACAGTCTCTAAATCCCTCTGTCTGGGCAGCTGACGAACCTTTGCCTCTCTTCAGACCCTTAACCAGTTTTGCACAAGCCAAGTTTCTCCTCGGCGAAAAGCTGCAAAACAGCGGACGCACAGCTGATCTTCTAACCTGAGAATCTTTGGAGACGTTTCAGGCCGGCGAGTTCTCCTTAAATGAGAAATGGCTCTTGCCCTCCCCTCAAAGGAGCAGGCCTGCAGCTACTGCTTCAGAGCACGCTGGAAAGAGACAAGAACGAATCCCAGGGCTGGGCCTTGCACGCATTTATTGCTCTGACTCCAGACTATTGATCCTTCCAGCTCCTGGGCCAGAAGAGGGAATCGCGAGGTGGGCTCTTTTCCCACCTGGAGACAGCGGGAAGCGGGGGACCAACCGGTGACATCAGCAGCAGCTGAGAAGAGCAGCACACTCAGGGAAGGAACCTGCAACCCATTCAGATTCAGATACTTCATTGGCCAAACATGGTTAGACACGCAAGCAGCTCAGCTCCGGTACAGCATCGCCCATCACCCACCAATTGGGCACTCCTGTGCCTGTCCTGACAGCAAGACCAGTTTGGCTGAAGCCAACCAAGCAGGTCTTTTCCAAAGCCAGGGTATGCATGTGGGGACACCCACCAGTCCCGCAATGAAGGCTCCCCTTTGGCACTTTTCTCCAAGGAATTGACTCGGCTATCCCAGAGGGTGACAAAAATGGGCAGTGTGTGTGTGTGTGTGTGTGTGAAAGAGAGAGAGAGAAAGGCAGTCCAGGAGGCTCACAAGGATGCCATCCCTCCATTCAGACACCAACAACAGCAATCCTACCAAAGGAGCTATGACAAGCTCCGCAGCTTCAGTTTAACAATAGCACCACTGCCTTTGTAGTGGACACCGATGAAGTCATTCATTTATTGCTCTGGCACACCGTCTCATTCCCATTTCTCTACCATAAATCTCTTGGCAGTCCAGTTCACCACCACCACCCTGGTCTACCTGCTATGCTCAGCAAGGGGGTCCCTGGCCTCCTTCTGCTCCACTCCACTGCAACAGCCAGCGAAGGCATCCCCTGAGCCCTTATAAAAACAATATCTGTGGCCAGGAATGGATGTTGGAAAAATGGTAACTGGCAGAGAGAGAAGAGGTGCTTTGCTCCCCACCCAACTCCTTTTCTTAAAGTAGGGTCCCTCCAGACTTCTGATCACTGTGTTGGCTTTGCCTGAGAAATGCTGAATCGTCTGACCTCCCCGGGCAGACTCAGATGGCTGAGAGCCATCGGTCAGGGTGGGGGTGCAAGCAGCCCAAGGAAGGGTGGGAACACAGCAACACAAATGCAAACCAAGCTTTCTTCCTGGACAAACTGGCTGGGCTGCTTTAATTCTGCAAAGTGGCTCCACCATATAATTAGATATTCACATTAGCAGCTTGCCTGAGACCAAGAGGTGACCCAAAATCGGACACCCAAAGCCAACAGCCCATCTTTGTCATCCTCTGAAAGGGTCCTTTGTGCATTAGAAAAAAAATGCTAAGGGGTCTGCCTTAAACAGCAGTAGAAATCTGGCAGGTGCAGGTTATCCAAGCTGGGCCTGTGCAACACCTGTTGAACCGCCACTTATCTTCAGCTTCCAGGAACAGAACAGGTATCTTTAGACCGATCCGAACTTCTCTGCTGGGACTGTGGGGTGCAAGCGGGCTGGACAGCGCCACGCGCGGTCCATTTCTCACGGCCGCAGCAGTGCCCAGCCGGGAAGGACCCGGAGGGGTCCCGATGCCTCAGCCAGATGACCGCCCCCCCCCGCGCCCAAGCGACTTCTGGTTCATCGCAGCGCGTTCCTGCGTCACGCAAACAGCAAAGCACTTAGCAAACGACCAACCGCCGTACGCGTCGGGATACCTTCTCAAATTCGCGGCTTAGGGGCAAAGGGACTCACGAAGGTGCCCTCTTCCGCCGCAGGACGTGAGGCCGCAGCTCCCGAGCGCTGACCGGCAGGACGCGCGGCTGCAACCGCCCAGGCCGCCGAGGGGAGGGGAAGGGAGACACGTCGAGCGCCTCACCTTGGCAGCCGAGACCACCACCGCCGCTCCTCCGGGGAAGGGAAGGCGCCTCGCCTCGCCGCCGCCCTTCACCATGGCGCTCCGGCCACCGAGGGAAGGGCAGGCGTCGGGCGAGGAGCGCGCAGCGGAGCCCCCGGCCGGCCGCCCGCAGCTGCAGCCGCCTCGCCTCGCCTCGCCTCGCCTCGCCTCTCCAGCTTCCGCGGGAAGGGAGGAGACAAAGGCGGGCTCGGCTCGCTTCGGCTCGGCCCCTCGCCTGCCCAGCTGCCCGCCCCCACCCCGACTCCGGTGGGATTCCCGACAGGCAGGAAAGGAAGGAGGGAGGAGGGAGGAAGCCAAGCCGGGCCGGGCCGGTACGCGCTTCCACCCGGGACGCTGCTACGGCGCGGCTCTCTGCAGATGCTCAGAGGCGCTCTGCCGGTGGAGGATGGCACCAGCCGCAGCAGGCGCCGCGAGAGGCTCCCAGCGACGGAGAGCCGGCTCTGCTTCTGACAGCTTCACCTTTCCTGCTCTGCCCGGACCCTCAATCCAGTTGCTGCCCAGCTGATGTCATTTCCAGGAGCATCCAGGAAGAGTCAGCCTTAGGCTCCTTCGAAAGAGCTTGGAGGAGAGGAGCCCTAGTCTGTCAGATGCCCCCGCTGCAGATGAGGAAGGGACCCTTCTTCAAGGGTCCACCCACCAGGGCCCGTCGGGGCACCTCTGCCAATCTGGCAGCTACTACAAACTGAAGAGATTCGCTGCTGCCATGACTAAGTACCCTGGAAATGGGGGGAAAGCAGGGCAGGTGGATTGGAGGCCTGCCCAGATAGCCTGGGAACGGTGGCCACTTAGCAGCCTGCTCGTTTCTTCCTCTGAAACTTTGAAGGCTTTAGTGCATGGGGATCCCTGCCTCTCCAGGTGCAGCGTGGAGGGTGACAGAAGGATCCAGGGCCCTTTTCCATCCTGAGGCACTTTGCAAGATGAAATCCCCAAGGAGGCAGCTGATCTCCCATGGCCTCCAGCCACAACCTCCTTCATCTTGCTCATTCTGTAGAAAAAATGTCAATGCGGCCCCAAACAATTTTGAGACAGAGATTCATCTCCCACCCAGTTTGGCCCCATGCGCAGCAGGCTGGATCCAGATGGGGCAAATTCTGGCTTCTTTGTGTTTATCCAGGTTGCTGGAAGAGAAGAGGCACCAATCTGCAAATAGTTGGCAACAGACACAGAGAGACTGCCGGAAGATAAACAGCGTGGGTGAGCTTCATGGCATCTGTGAAGTGGCAGAGTGTGGCAGATCCCAAACATGGCGATGGCTGCGAGATTTCTGTTTTTCTTTCATAAAGATGCTTTCATGGTGGGAGGAGGAGTAGAGCCTGACTCATCCTTGATAGAGAAAAAATGACATTTTGTGTCAACAGCATTCCTTTCTGAGATGATGATGATGGTTGGTGGCACCGTCAACCAAATGCTTTGCCTGGATTTGACATTTTTATCAATGTACTGAGTCCTTCCCAAGGACCTGGATAGGTAGGTATTGTTTGGTGATGTTAGTGATATTTTGGCAGGAGGAAACTGTTCCAAGTAAAAGCTGCTTTTGCAATTGACTGATGGTGATTTTGTCAATGCCAAAATCTTTGTCACTCTTGGTGCTATCTTTGCTTTCTTTTGTCACTTTTGGTACTATCTTTGCTTTCTTTTGCCACAGTTATTATATTTCTCTTTGTATTTTGTGTTTTTCCCCAGTTCTTTCTCTTCTACTGCCTCCAGATACTGCCATGTCCACGCATCAGAATTTTCTTTCTTATCAACAGTGGCTAAGTCTGGAGTGTTATATGGCAGGTGCTTTTCTGTTTGAATTCTAAAGCCCCAGAGCAGTTCAGCTTCTTCATTTTTCTTTTTATTATTGTTATTAAATGCGTTCCTGCAAATTAAAACTTAATGGAGCAGATTTAATGCTGATGTCAGGCAATCTTCCACCGAGTGCTGGTTCTGGCAGCAGCCAATGGAGGGCTTGCTTCGGCTTGGGGCGAGGGTCCCAAATTATTGCAAACAGATTGTTCCCCAAAGTGGTGTCTGGTGGAGAGTGGCGGGCAAGCAGGGGGATTGCACTGGGTGGGCACCTGAGAAAAGCTCTTTGCTTCAATAAGAGAAGATTGCAGAGGATCGCCCCCCTGTCTCCCACCAAGCGCCACCCCTGTTTTCTCGCCATATGATCTTTTTGTTCCTTCATTGTCAGCAATTCCTTGGATGCTTTATTCTTCCGGCTCTGGATAGGGTGGAATCTGAGCGTCAAACCAGGCCCATCAGTAGCAAAGAAAGTCCCCTGGGAAGGGCTCAGAGCTCTGCTTTTAGCCACTTCAAGGCATTCCAGGAAGCTCAGTGTCCTTCCTGGAAGGGCATTTGGTCCAGATTCAGTGCTCTGTGCTTCTGTCATGGCCGGGGAGAACTTTGATGTGGACAAACGGCAGCACTGCTGCCTTTCAACTCAAGAAGAGGACAGGATGTGATTTTCTTCAGCTGAAAATTATAGGGCCCCTCTGCGGTCAGTGTGATGTGGACAGCAGCCTTGTTCTGCCGAGGCTAAATATGGTTGATTGGCCTGGCCTGGGGACGCCCCCAGTGTGGCACTGCCTCCCTGGGAAGCCAAAAGTTCTCTAGGGCAGAGCCAGGTCTAAAAAAGACAGCCCCTCGGAGGAATCCAGGACAAAGAGGATCCCAGAATTGGAAGATACTTTGGATGGCTGGGAAAGGAAAGGCCCAGGAGATCTGAGATGGGACTGATGCATCGGATGGCTCCACCCAGACCAGCAGCCGGGTCTTAATCCAGAGATCTGTCCGTCCCCTTTTGCTGTCCCCTTCTGTCCGTCCCCTTCTGCTCAGTTAGGACAAGAGGATCCAGCCACTCCTATTCCTCTCTAGGGACCCCAGAACAGCAGTGTGGAGGCAACAGAGCTGCAGCAAAACAAGCTGTCCCTTGGGGCAATCGAGTTAGCAAGATTAAATGAGTCCTCTTATCACCAGTCATAATTAATTTGGGGAGAGAAGCAGGCAGAAACCACCACTTTCATTTGCATCTTCCTCTTCCAGAAGTTCCACACATGCTTTGGGGATAGTTTTTGATCCATTATAGGGTGATGGAAAGCCAGAGAGGGTTTGCTTTCTTTCTCCACTGGGTTTCTCTGGCCACACCTGTGGGTAATGCAGAACATCTGTGGGACTGCCTCCTTTAGGGTGTTTCATCAACATACAAAATGAAGGAGACCCAAACTGTACACATGACACAACCCCATTGAGATGCCTCCTCTATGCACAAGCTCTTGGGAGGATCTCCAAGGGCCACCTCCTTCCATGACTGCAGATGTTTGGGGGTCTGGGCCCATCATTTCCAACTACTTTGTAAATGGAGCTTAGCCTGAAACTTCTGACCAGCGCCAGGTTTTCCAGGGTGGTGACTCACTCAGAAGAACCTCCTTGATCCTGGGCAGCAAGTCCAAAAGATTCAAGGCTAGACATCCACGAAGAGGGTCTCTCCAACCTCTTCAGCTCTTAAACCAACCAAGTTCAGGTCTTCATATCAGCAGCAACTTTGCTTAAAAATCACGTCCTCTGCTCAGGTCCAACGAGAGTTTTCAAGCCCAGTGTTGCCTTCTAGATACTGCATCAGAAATTCAGAAATTGTGGATGGCCTGCAGCTGGCAGAGAAGAAATCTCCATATGGAAATTTGAAAATGGCATCTCCCCCCACACCAGTTATGAGTCTTAAAAGGTATCTATGAAGCTTTAACAATTAGGCCAGAGGAAAAGCGGTGGGTCTCCATGTCTCCTCTTCCAAGCTGAAAAACTTTAGGGCTTTGCCCCCATTTCTTGAAAGAGGAGAGACAGGAAAAAGAAAGTCAATTATTTTCCAAGGTCGATGAGAGTGTGCACAAATCAGGGATTTTTTTTAAATGCATGCCTTTGACTTTGCATTCCGAAAATACAGATACTTGTTAACCCAGAACATCTGCTCAGAACTGAAAGTAATTATCAAGGGAGAAAAGAGGGGGGAAAGGCCTTGAGTGAAGAAAGAGGGGAGGAAACACCTTTCTGCAAGGCTGGGCATCTACCCCGTTTTGACTGCAGTGCAAAGCAGCCCAAAGCAAACCTGGTGCTTTGAGGTTTTCAGCACAAGTCAGGCACCATCAAGGCAAGGGCACCACAGGGATGGCTATATGTTAAAAGGGTGCTGGCTTCTTGGTTTAAATCCTCACCATCTCCTACTTGTAGAGACATGAAGCTGTGCTACTCATACAGCTCTGGCTTCTCTGGGCATCTAGTACCTCACAGTGGAGTCTGGAAGCTCAAAGACTTAAATCAGTCCACAAACTCTGTTTCAACCTGGCTCCCAAAGCCCTCCTGGCAGCCATGCCAGGCTCCCCCAGATGCCCAGTGTGCCAGTGGAAAGATTCACCAAGCACACAGTAGCCCATGGACCACAAAATGTTGGAGAAAGAAAGACAAGTAACTGGATCCTTCCCAACCAGGAGCTCTTTTCCCAAGTGACATTGAACCTGGCCATCCAAATCACCCAATTTCTTTGAAAAATGTGTCTCTTGCGCCTTTCAAAGTCTTGGCTCACCAAGTCATAAAAATCCAATGCAGCGCCTAAAATTATTACAACCACCATCCCATTAATTAGCCTTTAAAAATAAAGCTCGATGGAAACCAAACTAAAACTGGACTTAAAATTAATAGCTTCCAGAGTGGGATGACATCTCAACATTTAGGGGAAGAGCGCTTTTACTGCTGAAAGTTTGGGGTGGGGATTGGCCTTAGGATACAAGCTGAAAATAGGGGGAGCAGCCACAGAACATTGGGGTGGGGGATCTGAAGGGACACATTATCAGCTTGCTGGGGGGACTGGATTCCCTCGGTGGCTGAGCTGAGCAGTCAAACTGACTAACCAAGGTTAACTTCAGCCAGGCTAAGAGGGCTGCATAAATGCAGCACAAAGACGGGTTTCTCATCCCCACTGCTTGTGAAACGGCGCCTGCAGTAGAGAAGGCTCTCTCACTCCCTTCCCAGATTTTCCTCTGCCTTGTTTGCTTCCCTCTCCAATTATGATCTCGCTCTTTAATTTTTCCTTTTCCACCAAACCTCCCCTCCCAGGCACAACACCTTCTAGAGGAGAATTATCTGAAGGCACATTTCGCAGCCTTTGCAGCCAGCTGCTTTGGAGCGTGTGTGAAGTGTTATTACAAGAACGGACTCGATATGGCACCCCTGTTGAGCTAGAGGATACATTAAATTTCCTGGATGATTGCATTTTAAAAACTTGTGGCAATTTAGGGTTCATTATGCAAGCCAATAAGGTGGGGAAAGGAACAGGCAGGTGAGCCAAACTGGAGAGGGAGAGACCTTGTTGCTTGGGGCATTTAATGCTCTCAGACAGCTGCAGAAGTGGGTGCATCTTTGTTCACATCATCACTTGTGGTTGAAAGCAGCCACCTATCTTTGGGCAGGTGAAAGCCCTGAGGGGGGTCTGTGAGACCCAAGCTCATTCCATACAGCCTCAAGGAAGCAGGGGACAAGCAGCTCCTTTCAAAGGATCCAAGAAATCAACTTCTGTTAAGGAGGTCTGCTAATCTCGCATCTCTGGCCTCAAACTGCCCTGACGCTGCCATGCCTGGAACTTGCTGGGAGTCATGGAGAAGAGGTTTGGTTGTAGGCAAGGGAGGAATGTAGAAAGAGAGAAGAGAGGACAAGAGTGACTCCAGTTGGGGTCAGTGGTCAGCTAGCAGGATTAACCTCTTAAAAGGAGGAAGCACCTGACCACCATAAAAGGGCCATAAAAGGACCTCCTGCTCCTGCTCCTCCTGCTCCTCCTCCTCTCCAGCTGATCCCCATCCCTTTTCTCTAGCAAAACAAAACTTTGGAGATCATTTCAGGAGGAGAATCAAGAGCCAAATGTAGGAAGGAGATGATGGATTGGTGAATGGTGTAAGTGCCACAATCTACTGAGATTGTGGTACACAAAAGAGTACAATTAGTACACAGTAGCACAGTTAAAGTCACCTCAAGATTAACTTCAGAGCCACAGAGAAGAATCCCTACCCAGGCAAGGAAGCACCACATCACCACTTACTTGGTCTCCACACCAGCATCTCAGTCTTGGCCCTTCTTCCTTTCAACCCATCCCTTTCCTTCTCCAAGCAAGCATGAGCATGCACACACATGCACACATGCGTGCGCTCACACACACAGAGCCTCGCTGCATTTTTCCAATGCATTTTGTTGTCATCCTTGCTTCTGCAAATTATAGGCTATAAAGAATTAACAGCCAATTATAAATCAATTTACTGTGTGCTGGGAAACAACACAACGAAGTATTTTGCATGGGGCAGCTTTTCAAAAGAAAACTAATCAGCTGGGTTCGTGTTTTAATTTTTGGACAATTAGAGGAGGATTGGAGAATTTTTTGCCTGTTAAAACAGCTGGAGGGGGATGCATTTGTATGCACTGGCACCCACCAATATTTTGCAACCAGAGTGCACAAAACAATTCAAGAGACTCACCCAGACCGTGCAAGTTCTCACTGATGTAAATGAACATAAATGAACATAAATGTCTTGGCCTCCAGATGCCTACTTGGCCAGGGAGGAAGTCAGAGCAGCCTCCTCTGTGCCTGATAAATGAGCTTCATAGCATCTTTTAGAAGTCGCTGAAATGGTTCTCTCCCAGATCTTTAGTTTTGCTTCCAAAACAGTGGCATCAAATGAAGATCATGCATATGTATTTCCTTTAAAAATGTGAACATTGCACAAGGTACACACTCTGCAGGAGAGCCAGAGCTTCATGTCCATAAGGACAAGACTCTCGGTCTTTCAAAACACCACTTAGAAGGAGTTGCAGAGCCAGGAGAGGTCTTGGCAGGAGCCATGGAGCAGGTGGATGGAGGGCCAGGGTGGCTGTCTTCGGATATCAAGACGCAGGGACCCTCTCTTAAAGGGAGGGCACAGGACTACCAGCAAGCAGGAAACAGAAGCTCCCTCCTCTAATTTCAAGGGTAGGCAGAAAAGAAATACTTGTGTCCTTGGTCGAAGAAACGTTCCCTTGTCTCATAAAATTACGGTCCATAATTTGGGGGGGGGCTGTCTTCAGCCTCCAAAGCATAATGCTTCCTTTTTGTAATTAAGCAGGACATCCAAACAATGTCCCAGCTGACACCGAGAAAGGTTAGGGACGGCGACCATCTATTCTGCTGCTAATTGCAAGATGCACAGATCCAATTAGCCCAACGTTGCCTCTGTCTTCCCGGGAAATCCTCAGCCTAAGGGGACCTGCAGCTTCTCGATCCCCAGAAGGGCCCAAAGGGGCCTGGATTCATTTAAGCTGCTGGGAAGCAGGGGGGCGGTTTAGAAAGGGGGAGAAGTGTTCGTTGCAGAAGTTTTGTTTTAGGTATCCTATACTACCTGCCTCAGACCAAAGAAGCTTCCAACCAGAGCACTGAGCCTGCTTTTGCTCCACCTTACAATAAGGAATGTCAGCCCAGGAGAGACATCTGGGCTGCTGAAGTGGGCTTTCCCTCTTCCCACCCCATGACTGGGGAGCTGGCTTCCCACCTTCCCCCTCAGCCCAGTTTCCTTCATGCGGCTTCTGTTATTTCTAAAGGCAAGCAAAATAAAATGCAGTTGACTTTGCAGGCTGCATTAGCACAACACACACAAACTACGGTTTACAGTGGTAGCATGCAACAAGTCATCATATAATGGGGGGGATTGTACCAGATGCTCAACTTTTCCCCGTCTTGCTCATCACCCCAAGGGATGAATGCTGCAAAGCACGCTAGGCCAGGACCCAACTTCTGAGCTTTGTTCAAACTTGCACACGTGGCATCCCAAACCTACTTTTGAGATGGCTCAAGTAACTAGACTTCTCAGCCCAGGGCTGGGCAACGTGGCAGGAGACCAGCTGGGAAGGGCGGGTGTGTCTGGGGCACTGTGCAGTGGCTGGAGAGTGGCGGGAAGCAAATGGCCTCTTGGCTGCTGTACCCGATGGTTCTTAACCGCATCAGGACCTTGGACAGCTGAACAGAGCTCAGAAAGATCAACTGCGGAGCCCCGGGAGGAACTGGCCCACCCTGGCAGGATCTGGGGTCTTGGGAATGTGCTGTGTGGACATAAGCCAAAATGAACTCTCCACCACCACCATCAGCTGAGCTGTTGACTTGGCCACAGATTGCGTACAAGCATTTCAACTCCTCATAAGCTTAACCAATTGTCCATGTGCGTAGAACTCCTAGGGACAGAGGGGTGCGCACCCTGTTAGCAGGGAAGAGTCGCATGCCCTAGCTTTGGGGCCTGTTTGATGCTGGGGGGAACAGCGGAGCTGTGATGAGAATGCTGCGCACTACAGGTGTGAGCGTACTGATTGGAAAAAGGGGGCAGGATAAGACTCTTTCCAGTGTCGGATGTTTAAATCTCAATTTAATTTGCAACAATTCATGGGAAAGACTAGCACGCTCTCCCTTTTCTCCACTCCTCACTGCCTCTCTCCTGCTGGGGGCACCAGAGCATCCTGTCCAGTGTCTTATTATGGGGCAACAAAATGACCCTCCAAGAAGCCCACAACCCCACACCCAGGAAAGCTGGATCCTGAGTAAAAGAGAGAAGCTGGCCTCTTATCAAGCCAGCCATCACCATCTCATCATGTGCAATCATGTGCCATCTCAACCCTAAGCCTAACCCCAACCCTGGTTGGCTTTTGACCCAAGAGTCCTGACATTAAAGCTTCATTTTTCTGTGAAACCTTTACAATAACGCTGCTCACAGTTTACCCTGTGCCGTTTTGTGTTCTCCAGCACAGGACCAAAGTGTTTGTAATGTGCCCAGTGGGAGGACTTTTGCAGGTCTCCCTCCAGACGGCCACCTTTGTTCCTGCAAAGGCTGAGCCTGCTGGTGCTTACAAATGAGATCCACCAGCCCAGACCTGCTTTACTCCTTGGCACATTCAGCCACACGAGCAGAGGGTGGCTGTGTATTGCCAGAGGGGGTTTGTTAAAACCCTGCCTCCAACTCTGAGCCGACAATAGGGACATCTGCGTTCCCAGAAGTCCTCACTTCTGTGCTGTGAAGTGGTCCAAGAGGGGACAAGAAAGGGGTTGGAGCAACTTTGCCACTGCAGGGAGAAAGACGGAAACAGAAGAGGAAGAGGAGGAGGAAGGGCATAGCTGTCCCCCCAGATTCAGGCACTCAGCAAGGCTTGAAACTATTTAGAGAGCCAGTTTGGTCTAGTGGCCAAGGTAACAGGCTAGCAGCTCGGAGGTCATAAGTTCTAATCCTGTCTTAGCCATGAAAGACGGCTGGGTGACCCACCTCATGGGGTTGCCATTGTGGGGAAAATAGGAGAAGGAAGGTGTGTTAACTATGTATGTATGTATGTATTTTATAAATACATACATACATATTTGCAGATGTCAGTTTAGGGATTGGGGGGCCAATGGATTTTATTTCAACCCAGTGTAACTCACTGTCAGTCCTTCCCATTTACTGAAACAGTGGAGGAATTGGGAAGTGGGCCTGCCCCCACCAGCCTACCCCACCCTCCTCACCTTGCTTGACAACCATCTTTTAAGACGGTCATTAATTCAAGAGCAGTAATTAAGTCTCCGCTTGGAGAAGCCTCGCACCAATGCGCTCCATCAAGGTAGCAGATTTGCGGACAAACCGCAAGGTGAACGAAGGTGCAGTCCCCACACAAAGCAGGCAAACCTTCTGGGGCTGTTGAGTGTTCCTCTGACCCTTTTCCCCTCTGGACCACACACTGGAGTTCCCCCACTCCCCTCCTACACATGGCCTTGGCGAGGAGGCTGCAGGTCTGGAAGACCTCAAACAAGTTTTTTGAGGGGGCAGCATCCCTGACAACTGTTCCTGTCCTCTTCTCCTTTTAAACATCATCTCAAACCTGGTCCCAGCTCCTCTGTGGGGTGGGGGTTGGCTTTTCCCCTGGTTGAAGGGCGGGCCAGGAAGCCCTGATCCCCAAAACAGAAGAGACCCCTGCACTCCACTTGTGGAGCTCTTTGAGAGCCAAGTAAGGGCCAAATGCCCCTCTGTGCTGGATGAGGCTTCCTACCAAGCCAGACCGGGAGTCCACAGGGCTGTTATGGCTTGCGCAGATGGGCAGCAGCTCTGCAGAAATTCAGCCAGGCCCTTTCTCAGCTTGCATGAAGGTGCTGCTGCTTAGTTGGGGACCAGGGCAGTATGCCTGGCTGTTTTTCTCGGCCACCCCTTCTTGGACCCCTGCCAGGAACTGCACTGGAGTTCCCTTGCAGTGAACTGAATGAACTTGTGCAAACTTGTGCAAACCGCCCTCTCTTTCTCTGCCACCTTCCTTCCATCACCAGCAAGAAAAAAAGAGTGAGAACAAGACCGAGAGAGACTTCACCTGTTTTTCCTTTCTGGCTCTTAAAAAGCACCATTTGCTTGAGAAGGGGAAAGGCTAGGGAGCAGGGGCATCACTGCCTGCTTCTGATTAATTCTTTTTCTTTCCAAAACACACTTAGACATGGCTGTGCATGCAAAGGGACTCACACCGAGAGAGGGAAGCATTCTGCAAAGAAATGGAAAGCCAACCAGGGCGGTAGGGAGGGAGGAGGAAAGAATGGCAATGTTTCCTAATAATTAAGAATCTTTTCCTCTTCAAATTAAATCTCAGCATATCCAAAACACAAGCTTCCCTGGAAGAGATCAATACTATAATTTAAATCACTTGGCTTAGTTACACGCATGGGCACATGCATAAAAGGAAGCGGAAAAATGGAGAATTTGGAAGGAGAATTAGTCTTTCCCCAGAAAGATCATGCAGACTCTTTATGGCTAGTGGTGTTTTTTTTAAAAATATACTGTATATATGAAGCATTCGCATTCTGAGAGGAAGGCCTTGTTGCACTACCTTTCCCATGCTGTACTTTTGGTTACTGATGTATTCTACTGTTGCTGTGCATAATTCTGGAAGCTGCATAGAGTGTGCTGGGGCTGGGCAGGAGTGAAATACAATGCACAAGTAAATAAACCCATGCAATGGAAGCAGTGGGACCCCTCATCCTTTGCACAGCACGGAGAAGGGGAGATCTATGCCCCGAGTAGCTGCAGTTTTAACATCCGATCCAGGGTGACCACAGAACAGGGCAAGTCGGCTTCTGTCTCTTCAGTCCCATTATCCCCAAACTGATAATGGTTGGGGATAATGGATGACTAAATTGTGAATTTTAAACACGCTGCCAATACAGGCTTCGGCTGAAAAACCTCCTTTTCTTCCTGCACAGATTGCTGTGGACGATCAGTCTTTTTTTGCCTCCACTGATTGACCAGGATTGATTTTTGCCAGGTTTATGGTTGCCTCTCAGGGACCCCAAATTATGAGATTGGGAAAATATCTAAGGCAAATTAAGGCAAGCCAAGCAAAGGGGGGCGGGATCCAGCAGCCTTTATGGCTGTAAGGCAATTGCCTATGAAAGGGGTATGAACTTGGCTAGAAAGGGGGATGCCCCTCCTGGCAAAGAGGGGCAAACAAGAGTGATGTTTACTGCCCCCCACATCCCAATTCTGGGAAGGGCAGCCTCAAAGCATCTAGACAAACATCTGGCTGGGAACACAGATCTCACACCACTAAAACCAACATGTAGAATCTGGATTACAACACCCCCAACCTCTATTTTTCTGGCTGCTGCAGAAGAGCCAATGGTCCCTTGAGGCAAGGTTAGCCAGCCCCATTTTCCAGGACACAGTGGTGCTCCAAGTCAACAGTGGCACCTTGGCAGGACCCTCCAACCCTCACCCTGGCAGAGCTCTCCAAGGTCCTGAGTTTAGCTGGCCTTTGGAGAGAAATTGGCTTTGACTGCCCTGCTTGCTGGGCTCTACCTCAGCAACCCAGTTTTGCTTTGGCCCACCCCGAGTGGCTGTTTTATTTCTTTTCAGTAGGCTTATTTAACCAATAAATAAACAAATAAAATAAATGCAGCCATGAAATCAAAAGACGCTTGCTCCTTGGGAGGAAAGCTATGGCAAACCAAGACAGTGTTGTAAGAAGCAGAGACATCCCCTTGCCGACAAAGGTCCGCATAGTCAAGGCTATGGTTCTCCCAGTAGTATTGTGTGGCTGTGAGAGCTGAACCATAAGGAAGGCTGAGCATCAAAGAATTGATGCCTTCGAATTGTGGTGCTGGAGAAGACTCTTGAGGGTCCCTTG